>JZKD02S0983258.1:153602-164305 GCA_000966675.3 Picea glauca
CGGTAGTGATGGAAGCTGCTACTGCTGACAGGACAAGTCTGGTTGAGAAAAAGAAAGATGGGCCCTCCAGGGCCATGCTCAAGTCACTCCTGCTCTCGGTACTCCATGTCTAGGAACATGTGGGCCTCGAGACATGATGTCCTAGTTATCCCTAGATATCGGGGATAACACAGCTCATTGACAAGAATAAAACGGCTAGCTTGAGTGATAGATAATATGGCTAAGGACAAGAGAGTTTGATGATGAAGTGTTGCTAAGGCAAGTCTTCGTCAATCAAACCCTAGGGAAAACAACTCACTAAGGTGTAGAAACCCTAGGCCTTAGTGTGTTTTCTCCTTCCTTGGCTCAAAGACAAGATAAAAAAACGGCTAGGCTAGAAGAATAGGATTAGAGTGTTGCTATGGCAAGACTCTATCTAACTTCAGCAAAATCAAATGGCTCTTTAACTTAGTAGGGACATGAGACAAGGACACCAACATGTGCTTGTCACCTAGGGTTTAATCCAACAAATTATAATAACAAAATGCAAGTAAACAATACCATAACCATTCAAATAAGAAGTGTTTTCCAGAAATTCACTTACATTTATCAAGCATTCATGTAGCCAAACCCTAGTTGTAAACCTTCCACCAAGATAAATGCCAAAAAATCACCAAAAGAAGTCTCCTTCAACAAGTGCGCCACAATTTCAGCCAATAACCCAAAGAGGGCCGAAAATTTTAGACCTCACCAAGTGGTGAGTGAAAGATGATGTCTAAAAAGAGAGTTTTGCTGTCTTACTTATACAGTACAAATGACCTTAATTAAATATTAGGTCATCAAAAGACCGATAAGGCCGACAAGGCCAAAATACAAAATAATATTATTTTACATTAAAATGTCATAATGAAACCCTAATCAAGCAAATAATGAGACGTCATGCCCTTTCTAGGGTGACGTTAGCCCCTTTTAGGGCATTATAGGCCTCCTGGAGCAAGACGTTAGCCCTCCTTGGGCTTCTCCAAGTTGCCACACGTGCCACTACTGCCATAACTGTCTCCGAAAACGTCCATAATGCTGGATGACGTCATGGGCATACTGGGTGACGTCATGGGCCTTCCAAGGCCAACGTTCCAGTGGAGAGGGCACAACCCCCCTAGGTAAGGCTCTGCCAGGGTGCCTTTGTGGAACGTCCTTCTCTTCTCCGGTGCAAACCCCTCTGTCCTGTCTCTGCCCCCTGCCAGGGTCTCAACATCCATTTGGTGGGCTCTTCAGCCCCATGGAGGTCCGAACTAATCATCTCCCCATGTGTACCTGTTCAATGTGGTACCTGTCCGTCGGGTATGATCCTGCACATCAACAGATACACCCTCCATAGGCTCATAAGTCACATGGATGATAATGATGTCAATCACATCCAATCATCAAATTTATTAAACATGTGCATAAAACCCTTTCTACCCAGTCAAGTGCTCTAAGACATTATACAAATCTGCAAGGCAAGTTTGGAGGAAGTGACAGGGCGTCCTATTGGGCTAGTGTCCACTGGAAATGGGATGTTTTCGGAAGAGATCAAATTCAAGTCATGTTAATGGATGAGGTGGATACGGGATGTCCTGATAAGGGGTGCAGTGATAGGAGGGAAATGCAAGGCTTACCTGTGGGTGCCTTTGTAGAAGGTGTGCTGCACCTGTCTCGCATGCAAATGTTTCCAAGTCCATTCATACCATTTTATTCTTATTTCTTTATTGCTTTTTCTTTCAAGAAGCTAATCAGGGGACACTGCCCTGGCGTGGTGACCAGTGGTGGCGATGTTACCCACAAGCACTTTCACGGAAATGAGAAGGCTGGCTCGTGATGAGACCCCCTTTCTCTTGTCCATGCAACCAAGAGCCACTACCTTGGCGTGGTAACCAACTTCTAGTGGTGTCATACCGCTAGGTACCCATGGACCTAATAGGCTGGCTCGTTATGAGACCCCCTATCTTTTCTCTAGGTCTTGTTTTATTATTTTTATGGGTCCCTCTTGTTTGTTGTTGAGAATCTTTTTACTGCTTTCTCGGGGATCCCTGGGCGAAGCATCTCGAGGTTTTATTTCTAGGCTTTTATCTTTTGCCAGCTTGCTTTTACCTTCTGGGCCTTTAGCCCCTTCTTCCCACAAGGCAAGGTGCAACCCTTAAATGATTGGCCAACCCAATGCCCAGACCAATGAAAAGGGATGGATGAGCGGGAAGTAAGATGGAAAGTGGTAAGTATGACAGGAGTGAACGATGACTTTTCAGAAATCCCCCTAGTGGCAACTCAAAACTTGCGGGCACAAGCTTGCTAGGGCATCTTGTCATTTCTCCCTGACATGGTCAAGTTGATAAGTATAAGATCCAAGCACCCGTTAGAAACAAAAAGAACTGGATGCACATATTCAAAGGTTTTGAGGATTAGAGTGACACATACCATGATACCCGGACTCATTACCTCATGGAGCAAGAACCATCTCTGATACAGGACCAAGCCAAGGTGATGGATGCTGCTGTTGCTGACAAAGTGGAGGCGTTGATAGGAAGAAAACATGGGCCCTCCAGGGCCATACTCATGTCGATCCGACTCTTGGTATTCCATGTCTAGGACCTGTGGGCCTCGAGACATAATCTCCTTAGTTATCCCTAAAAGTGGGGGATAACATTTGGCTCCAACTCAGGGACATGTGCTCACCGTAGAGCGTATGAGAACCTCAACATCTCTGGCATAACATGTAACTTGCTTGATCTCAATAACAATTATTAGTAATCATTTGGGGTGGTGATATTACCCCCAGTTCATATATATATAAAACTGAAACAAAAGCAATCATATGTACAAGTGTGAAAGCAAACTACTCTAGCATGCAATGCAATGGTATATACAATGAATGCAAATGCCTACCTACTTACGTGCACTTACCTGTTGGCTGGATGTTAGATGTAGTCAAACGACCAGTGAAACCAATCCAGTAGTGTCCCACAATACCTGCGTTTGTGTTTCATCATAAACCAAAACAGTGATAAGTCAAGCACAAAAATAACATGGGTTAGAAAATGTATCGTATCGTTGGAAATAATAAAGTCTAACTCATGGAAGCGGGTGGGAGGGATAAAATCACTCCAAGTCATTCTTTGAGGAAAGTGCTCAATCCACTTCAGGAGGGGATCGTGAAAACTCAAAGGTTCAGAAAACTGACTCAAAAGGTCTGCAAGCTGGCTACCTAGGACGTTCTCATAATCTGAAGCCCCGGAAGGGATTGACAAGGGTCTAGTAGATGTATGGCAAACTCTCAAGGGAAAGTTGAAAAACTGAGATGACAGACTTAAACTTGTAGTATTCAACCAACCCTTGGACTCTAGGGTTTTCCCTAGAGGAAACTCAATATCAAAGACATATTTCCCAACTACACCCCTAGAGACACAACAAAGTAAAGTAATGGGAGGTGGCTCGGGAAAGTTGTCACAGGGATCCTTCTTCAAGCAAACAATGTCCTTATTCCTATCAAGACCCGAGCACAACGGTGGTTTACAATTTTCTTCATGGAATAAATCCAAGCACTTAGAGGAGTATTCATCAAAAACCTCAAGGTATGACTAAAAAGTATCAGGGCAATACAGGACTAGGTCAACCTTGGGTGTTTGGAAAGTGTTGGTAATATCATCTCCTTGTTGCCACTGGTCAAGAGTAACCTGTTGCAATAATTGTAAAGGCAACACATGGAAATGACTCTCAATGTCATAAATGGGATCCATATCATAACCAACTACATCCCACCTACGTCTCCCAACATGTATGAACTCATCAATGTTATCAACCATGTCACTATCTGTATCATAACATGCAGGATTTGAAGCATTCAAGGACTCATTTATCTCCCCCTTATCTTCCCCACCATAACGTAGAGCATCATCAAAATCTTGGGGAGGAGGGTAACTTACTGTTTCTTCTTGTGCAAGAGCTTCGAGGACTTGGGTGTTTTCAACATGCATCATTGTTTCATCCTCATGAACTGCCCCTTCATCTTCAATTGTACAACGAGGAATATCTACTTTGTTCAAGGATTCCATTTCTTCTTTAGTTTTTGAATCATGGAAAAAGGTGTCATTGGGATCTTGAAAAGGAAAGCAACTAACCTCATCGTCCTTTTGTTGTGCAGGGGGAAAAGGTTCGTGGACGGCTTCATCAGAAGGAGGAGCACAGGTTGATACTTAATCATTTTGCTTAGTTTCCAACTCCTCAACCATGTTTTCATTCTGTTGGTGAAAAACTTGTTCCCTTCTTTCTTGTGAATTTTCAGTAAAGATCTCCAAACTAAAGGCATCGAGGGTAAAGGGATGTCCTTCCCTGAACAAGGAGATATTTGCCTCAATTTTTATAGCCATGTTATAAGCTTCTGTGAGTGTTTTTGGACCCTTTTTATTGAGGAGGAAGCTCAAATGCCCCAGAAGTGCATTGGTAAAGAGATACACGAGGTACTTGTCTTCAAGACAATGGCTTCTAGGAATCTGGTATAGCAACATCTGAAACCTAACCTTGAAAGGCCTGACAGTCTCATCCTCAGTTTGTCTTATGTATTCGAGTCCCTTAAGTAATAATTGGATATCTTCCAATTTCATGCCCCAACTCATGAGAAAGGTTTCTTCTAACTGGTCCATAGATGTGATGCTAGCGGTTGGAAGATTATCATACCATCTTCTAGCATTTCCATGCAGAGTGGCAGAGAAAAGTTTCATTACCAAGTCTTCTGCATCATCGCAGATAGGGTGGAGTTGAAAGAAACCCAAAAATAACTCATGTGATAGTCGGGTATTTCCCCATCACTACCAGTGAATCTAGGGAGCCACTTTTCGTACTTTAGGGGCATTTGTCGAGGGTATCCCAGGATTTTACTCATGTCCAAAGGGGTGAAGTTTCCCGGGTCCCATTGAGAAGTCATAGTTGGCTTCGTCACCAGTGGAGTCGCCAGATAATTTTCTTGAAATTATCAAAGAAATAAGGGAATCACCCTTAGTGGAGTCGCCAGGTCAGCTTTGTAAGATAAAGATTCTTTGAGGAAAGGCTTACCGAAAAAGTGTCGTCTTTTAAGGAGAATTGACTCAGTGTTCCCCGACAACGACGCCAAAATGTTATCGCAGAGTTTGTAGTTAAGGTAAAGGATGGATGAAGGAAAGACAAACTGGCGTAACTGAGACTATCCCACCACTGTCACCTCAATGGGATAGCTCTTTCTGTTTAGGGTGGTAGGCCCAGGGGAGACGTCCCCGATGACCTGGGGTTTTGAGAAGGCAAAGGTTTGAAGGCTAAGTATAATATTCCCCCTCACAAGTCACCACCGATCAAAAAGTCCCGACTAATCAGCCAATAAAGATAAGTAATAACCAAACAATGTAGCTACCCGAGACAAAGCAACAATGAAACTATACATGTGCAAGCTTACTTGCTGGTTAGTACTTCATGTAATAAAAGACTTTTCGATAATAAGCAATTGAGCAATAATATTGATGAAGTAAACTGTAAATCAATGTTTATACAATGGCAATGATTACACAATATCACCTCACAATAAATGCTAAAGAAACTTTGCAATGATGAATGGCAATCAATGTAACAATACTAGGAGCAACGCTTTAGCTAATTATTCAATTGCTTTAAATGTTGCATAGGGATGTTTATAGCATGAATAGATGACGACAATAATAGGGCTAGTAATTGTTAGTCTAAGCTAGGGTTAGAAAGATTAGTAGTTGTTCAAAGTATTTGGATGTATGTATGATCAAGGTACTCAACACAAGAAGTCTTGGATCAGTGAGTTATTAGGGCAAATGGAGTCAAAATGCTGCAAATGTTGAAGGGGTCGTGATGATAGTGATATGGCTGAAGACAAGAGGGTTAAATGTTGAGGTGTTGCTAGAGCAAGGCATCAACAATAAAACCCTAGGGTAGAAAGGCTCACTAAGGTGTAGAAACCCTAGGCCTTAGTGCTTTCTCCTCCTTCAACTCATTGACAAGAATAAAACGACTAGCTTGAGTGATAGATGCTATGGCTAAGGACAAGAGAGTTTGATGATGAAGTGTTGCTAAGGAAAGGCTTCATCAATCAAACCCTAGGGAAAACGACTCACTAAGGTGTAGAAACCTTATGCCTTAGTGTGTTTTCTCCTACCTTGGTTCAAAGACAATATAAAAAATTGGCTAGGCTAGAAGAATAGGATTAGAGTGTTGCTATGGCAAGGCTCTATCTAACTTCAGCAAAATCAAATGGCTCTTTAACTTAGTAGGGACATGAGACAAGGACACCAACATGTGCTTGTCACCTAGGGTTTAATCCAACAAATTATAATAATAAAATGCAAGTAAACAATACCATAACCATTCAAATAAGAAGTGTTTTGCAGAAATTCACTTACATTTATCAAGCATTCATGTAGCCAAACCCTAGTTGTAAACCTTCCACTAAGTTAAATGCCAAAAAATCACCAAAACAAGTCTCCTTCAACAAGTGCGCCACAATTTCAGCCAATAACCCTAAGAGGGCCGAAAATTTCATACCTCACCAAGTGGTGAGTGAAAGATGATGTCTAAAAAGAGAGTTTTGCTCTCTTACTTATACAGTACAAATGACCATGATTAAATTTTAGGTCATCAAAAGGCCGACAAGGCCAAAATACAAAATAATACTGTTTTACATTAAAATGTCATAATGAAACCCTAATCAAGCAAATAATGAGACGTCATGCCCTTTCTAGGGTGACGTTATCCCTCCTTGGGCTTCTCCAAGCTGCCACACGTGCCACCACTGCCATAACTGTTTCCCAAAACGTCCATAATGCTGGATGACGTCATGGGCATACTGGGTGACGTCATGGGCCTTCCAAGGCCATGTTCCAGTGGAGAGGGCACAACCCCCCTAGGTAAGGCTTTGCCAGGGTGCCTCTGTGGAACGTCCTTCTCTTCTCCGGTGCAAACCCCTCTGTCCTGTCTTTGCCCCCTGCTGGGTTCTCAAAACCCATCTGGTGTGCTCTTCAGCCCCATGGAGGTCCGAATTAATCATCTCCCCATGTGTACCTGTCCGATGTGGTACCTGTCCATTGGGTATGATCTTGCACATCAATATATACGCCCTCCACGGGCTCATAAGTCACAGGGATAATAACGATGCCAATCACATCCAATCATCAATTTTATTAAACATGTGCATAAAATCCTTTCTACCCAGTCAAGTGCTCTAAGACATTATACAAATCTGCAAGGCAAGTTTGGAGGAAGTGATAGGGTGTCCTATTGGGCTAGTGTCCACTAGAAATGGGGTGTTTCCAGAAGAGATCAAATCCAAGTCATGTTAATCGATGAGGTGGATAAGGGATGTCCTGACAAGCGGTGCAATGATGGCAGGGAAATGCAAGGCTTACCTGTGGGTGCTTTTGTAGAAGGCGAGCTGCACCTGTCCTGGATGCAAATGTTTCCAATCCCATTCATGCCATTTTATTCTTATTTCTTTATTGCTTTTTCTTTCAAGAAGCTAATTAGGGGACACTGCCCTGGTGTGGTGACCAGTGGTGACAATGTTACCCACAAGCACTTTCATGGAAATGAAAAGGCTGGCTCGTGATGAGACCCCCTTTCTCTTGGCCATGCAACCAAGAGCCACTAGCCTGGCGTGGTAACCAGCTACTAGTAGTGTCATATTGCTAGGTACCCATGGACCTAGTAGGCTGGCTCGTGATGCGACCCCCTATCCTTTGACTAGGTCTTGTTTTATTATTTTTATGGGTCCCTCTTGTTTCTTGCTGAGAAGGTTTTTACTGGTTTCTCGAGGATCCTTGGGCGAAGCATCTCGAGGTTTTATTTCTAGGCTTTTATCTTTTGCTAGCTTGCTTTTACCTTCTGGGCCTTTAGCCCCTTCTTCCCACAAGGCAAGGTGCAACCCTTAAATGATTGGCCAACCCAATGGCCGGACCAATGAAAAGGGACGGATGAGCCGAAAGTAAGATGGAAAGTGTTAAGTATGATGGGAGCAAACGATGACTTTTCAGAAATCCCCCTAGTGGCAACTCAAAACCTACGGGCACAAGCTTGCTAGGGCATCCTGTCATTCCCCCCAGACATGGTCAAGTGGATAAGTATAAGATCCAAACACTTGTTAGAAACAAAAAGAATTGGATGCACATATTCAAAGGTTTTGAGGATTAGAGTGACACATACCATGATACTTGGACTCATTACTTCATGGAGCAAGAACCATCTCTGATACAGGACCAAGCCGAGGTGATGGATGCCGCTGCTGCTGACAAAGTGGAGGCGCTGATAGTAAGAAAACATGGGCCGTCCATGGGCATCCTCAAGTCGATCCGGCTCTCGGTACTCCATGTCTAGGACCTGTTATCCCTAAAAGTGGGGGATAACATGGCCTATATGGCCTCTCATTGGAGAATGTCTGTCGATGCTGCCAAATTTAACACTTAGCATACTCAGATACAGACTCTCACACCTCTTGAGCCAGGGACGATGGACACATGAGCTTTCTTATTTGCAGATATGGTCATATTGGTTGACAGATGGGCATGAAGCCCACACTTTGGACAATGAACCTGTTATCCACTAGCTTGTGGATACATTGTCCTCACAAGTGGTGTGCCGTCCTGGAGAATGCAAGACAGAGGGCAGAGGAAGAACGCCTTTGAAATTTGTTATTCACTAGTTTGCCATGAGAGGACTCTTGGGCCTTGTTATCCACCTACTTGGTGCAAGACTTGATGTTGATGCTGAATGGGACAGAAGAAATACTTTGTTGTAGAACCAAGGCATGGAGAACGGCGGGYACCCATATCTAAGGCAGTTGAAACTTCACAACAGCCTGCTGAAGCTATTTTAAAGAAAGAAGTAGTGGTTGCTATAGGCAAGGAAGAGGAAGTCAGTCAACTGTTACAATTGTAGAGGTTGTCCCAGAACGTGTCATTGGCTCTATATAAGGGGAGAATGGCAACAACTTAACCCATATTTGACAGCGCTCTGGAGCAAAGGTTATAATGCATGACCCTAGACCTGGGGCAACCAAAGGCCTTGATGTAATGACAGGAACACCCGTTTTGGACTTGACATGCGAAGATGTTGGCAGCTGCATTGGACTTGTTTCCACTCCTGCTAGAAGAAATGTCTTAAAGGGAACATCATTTAAGGTTTTATCTGATGTCATTGCTGATTTGAAGCCGGTAGGCATTGACCTGGTTATTCCAGATTGTTATGAAGACAAGGAGGGTATGATAATCAGAACCTGCTGCCTGATGATGCAATAAGGACAGCAAATGAGAAAGCAACTTCTCTAGGTTGTCCTTCTCACATACTTGCAGAGAAAACAACACTGAAGCTGTCAGTCTTCAGAGAGGGCACCTTGAGAAGCTGAAGTTGCCAAAACGAAAAAAGATCACAGAGTTAGAGAGTGGCGGGGTTGTATGTTTTGCATTGGTCATGAGCATGGAAGATGTATAGAAAGTAGTCAATATGAAGAAACATTTTGTCTTGTTGTGCTCTATGCCAACTTCTGGCTTGCATCTCAAGTTTCAACTACAAAAACAAAAGAGCTTGGCTGCAGTAGATGAACATTATGAGAATCCTTATGTTGATCATGGACTACTGTTGAAACCGCATATGACTTGACTGAGGACTGTTTATACCATTCACAACCTGCAACACAGAATGTCATCCTTGGAACAAAGAAAACAGACCTTTATTTGCACCATACAAGGCGAATTTGACACAAGGATTGCAGAGAGAAAGCACCCTATGAAAAATCCTAATAGTTTTGTGAAGAGGTCGAGCTATTTATATGTGTTGATGTCATATTAAAGGATTTTTGAATTAGGGGTGACCTGCTCTGGATTTTAATGTTATTGTATAGTTGAAAACGTTGACCAGGCCTACCTGTATTTAAGATTAGGGTCGACCTGTAATTAAACTTGCAAGTTATATGGGTTATGGAAATTGTGCAGCTGACCTATGCAAAGAAACCTGAGCCAACCTTAAATTTACATATAAAATCAGGGCCGACCTGTGTTCAAGGTTAGAGCCGACCCTTGTATATATTGATTGTGGAGAAAAGATTCGAAGAACAGGGTGGAGAAGGTGTTAGCCTCTTAATCCTAAAGTTCTATAGTCCAAGTATTTTTTAGTTTAAATGTTTTTAGAAATTAGTTTATTCTAGTTTGTTAGGATAAGGATACCTAGCTTCTATGTAAAGGACACCTATCATACTCATGTAGTTATGTGATTGGTTGTTCTCCTATATTTTAGTTTAGAGATGAGCTATATAAACAAGCTCCTTCTTCAAGTGAGGTTAAGGAGATTATGAGTCCTCACTTCTTATTGCTTTTTTCCTTATTAATAAACTTACATGTCCAAGGAAACTTTGTCAACATGGTATCAGAGCTATGGTGAAATTATGATGGAAGAGAATTGGTGATGGATTGAGGAAGCATCCTTGACATCAACCCGGATCTCTTCAAACTCAAGAGCAACGGTACTGAGGTAATCTGTTGCTGTTTTAAAATAAGGAAAATGTTATTGTGATTGCAGCGATCAGTTTTTTCAATAATTGATTGAATCATCATTTTGAATTGTAAACTTGTAGATCTGCAATTTGAAGATTGTAGATTTGATTAATAGCATCTTTCTTTCCTGTAAATCTAGGAGATCTGGACAGATAAAAGTGT
>JZKD02S0983270.1:0-13615 GCA_000966675.3 Picea glauca
TAATTAACAATTCAAAATAACCTTACAACAAAATTTTGTAATTTGATACATAATTCCTAAATACATTTGAACCAAAGATTTTGGTCAGGATTGAACCATGGTTGGTCAAATTGGTTTTGTCATGGGAATCTGTATTTGTGACCTTGTTGGTCAAGGGAACCAATAATGGATTAATTGGAGGAATTGCAATGTTGACAATTGCCAATGATAGACCAATCTTAAAATAAGCATTTAAACCTTTTAAGTAGTTTTCTATAAATTAGAAAAAAAATATAAATAATTTGATGGGTGGAGTGGTGACTTTATAGGGAACGATAATGGGAATACCCATGGGATTGCTTGTCGTAAATCATTGGAACTTGGAAGAGACAAATGGCAGTGGTCTTGACACATGTTGGAGATGTCGTTGCAACAACAGATTGTTAAACATATTTAGCCATGATGTGGTTGAGGCAAGTTATCAAATCACTAGAATCAAATTCGTATTTGAGTAGAAATTTAGTCAAATCAAATTCCTACCTGATTTCTCGTACGAAAGACCCTAATTTGACCAAATTATACTACTATGGTTAAACATAACTTACGATTTATAACCAAGTTGGATGAATAAAGCATCAATGATAAGGATGTGAGGGATCCTTATTGATGTCCCATTAAAAACAAGGGTGCACACAAGAAAAAATCTCTTTTTCTATTAACCTCTAACAAGCTCAATACATAGACAAATTAGTCATTCTCATATGGGACTTGGAGATCCTATTTATACAAAAGTTAGGTTGTCTTAGACCTTCCTATAATATTTTCAAAATCTCAAGGAAAAGCCAAAGGTAATTATCTTTATCGATTAGTTGTCATTGCATGAAATACCCCTAGATTCTTTGCCCTTAAATCATGTAGGGTAGTTTTTGAAGAAGTGGTCCATTCCCTTGTAAACTTTTCTTGTAAAATTTGTTTATGAGACATCCTTATCGATGTCTCATAAAAACCAAGGGTACACATAAGAAAAAAACCCCTTTTCTATTAATCTCTAACATGCTCAATACATAGATAAATTAGTCATTCTCATATGGGGCTCGAGGATCTTACTTATACAAAAGTTAGGATGTCTTAGACCTTTCTATAATATTTTCAAAATCTTAAGTAAATAATAAAGGTAATTATCCTTATCGATTAGTGGTCACCGCATGAAATCCCCCTGGATGCTTTGCCCTTAAATCATGTAGGGTCATTTTTAAAGAAGTGGTCCATTCCCATTTAAACTCTTCTTGTGAAAGTTGCTTCTATTTGAATAAGTACTCAATAATGGATCTAGAGATGGGCTACTTAGTGCATATATGTAAATTGCTTTCAAGTTCAAAGTAAATTGACCTTCATTACATAGGATTGATAGGTCAATGTAGGTGTTTGGCATATACAAAAGCTTATTGAAACACATGATATAAAACATATGATGCATTCTCATTTGTTTATAAGGTCCAGGGTGTATGTAATTTTCCCTATTTTCTTAGTCATTTTGAGCTATATTTTACTTTTTTGAAAACAAAGCTTCATTTAAACTCTATAATAGGAAATTTGTACATCCTTTAATACAAAAAAGTAGGCTGTCTTAGCTTATAGGATAAAGTTTTTCATACCCCACATGAAGTCAAGGTCGCGAGCAAACTCAAAAATAATATGGGGTTCACTAAAGCCAAAACGCCCCAATAAGTCATAGTCACAAGCATAAAAACGAAGAACACAAGCCCAACCAAGAGAGAAATTATCAATGATCATGTTGATTGCTGGAGGAGGTTGGTGATGATCATTCAGGCATTGGCCACAACCTGTAATTAGAGGACCAACATTAATGGGTACAATCGGATTGCACCCATCAATAGGGGGATCTAGGGGTTTGGGCCCTTTGAGATCACCAACGCTAATGTGGAGTGTTAGCCCCCCATGTCTAGGGGTAAATGGAGGAGATCATGTCTCGAGGCCTACAATGGAGAACATGATCTACACCATGATGATGATGATGATCAACATGTCCACAGATGGCATCCCAACATTCCCCCTCATTTGCCTTCCAGTTGGATCAACCAAGGCTCATCACATTCAAGCAACCCATAGTATGGGAGATGGTAAGCTATTGTCACCATGAAGTATGCTAGTTCTTCTTTCATGCAAAGTGTTGTACTTAATTTGTCGGGCATGTGGATGAGGATATTTGGTTGAAGTTGGAAAATGGATCACTAGTTTGGGAAATTTTGTTAGTTTCCTTGTTTCACCTTAGTGGTCAACTTCAATGCCCTAGTCTTGTGTTGTCATCGCCCAAGGGAAAGGGGTAATACGGGGGCCCAAGGGTAACGCTTTGCTCCCACCCATACTTAAACCTTCCATCTTAAATACTTTCACATATCCAAAACTTCGACTATGGTCCATTATCTCATGAGAAGAGGGGTTGAAGGCCCAAAGGTTGTTCGTAGTTGCTATAAAAGAATAAGAAAATGATTCTTGAAAAAAAAGTGAACATAGCAAAGCAGGACCACCAAAAGCCGATCCAACTTGAGCTCTACTCATTCAGTGCTCGCCCTGGTCCCAAAAAAGTAATGCTAAAGCTTGAAATCGTATAAAAAGGAACCCACAAATTTACAAATATAAATGGGTTTGGAAAAAGGGAAAAAGGAAAAAAGGAAAAAAAGGGTTTGGAAAAAGGTGGCATGCAAATATTGGGTAACTCAAGAGAAAACACACCCTCCACAAAGGCGCTCATAGAGATGGATTTATCACACCATAAGCCATGAAGTAAGCCATAAACCATATCGCATTCAATCTTAATCTTGTTGGGTTTTTACTTTCCCTTGTCACTCTCAAGGACCTATCCCTCTACCCGGGTTATTTTATTTCCTGTATAGGTGGCACACATAATAGGGTTGGATGAAGACCCTCCCATACTTAAACTTGGTAATTCACATGGGGTCCTCTCTGGTGTGATGTTTGAAGGGGATACTGAGGTAAATTATCTTACATGGCTTATACCTTAAGTTGCAACTTACTTTGTATGTTTTAAGGACTAACATTTCCTATGAACTTTGACTAACCATGTTTTATACTTTGGTTTGTTTTGAATGCCCCTGACATGGTTCTTGAGGGACGCCTTGGGATTGTACCTAGGACGTTGTGACTTTATTGCAAGACTTTGGCACATGTGATGGAGAGTAGTGGGTCCTCTAGTGACTCACAACCCTCAGACAATGGGTCTCAAATTCTCAGGACCTTGGAGGATGTATAGATGGGCTTGGTTTGAGCACTTCTGGTCCTTATACCACACATATGGGCTAGAAGCTCCACAGGCTGGGCATGGTAGCGCTAGGTTTTTGTGCACAAATGTTGGAGGAAATTGCAGTAGCAGGTGTTTTGATGTCACTTGGAGACATGATTGCAACCCTCTCACCCTTGGATGTGGCCTTTGGAGGCCCTTGACATCACCTTCTATCCCTTGACATCATCTTTTGGCTAGGGTTTTGATGGATGGATGGGTACTAAAGATGATTGGCATGGATTTGGGTGAGGGGAAACCTCACTTCACACTCTTTCACCCCCAAAGGATGACACTTGGCATTTGGAGGCCCAACCTTTACCTTTGGAGGCAAGATGTCACCCTCTCCTAGCTTGAGGTCACACATTTGGAGCATGATGTCACCCTTCTAGGGTTTCATTTATGTACATTTTCATTTTGTCATTATGTTAGAGGCAAATTAAGGGGTTGGCTCCATGTCTCTTTTGTTGTTAACAAATTATGTTGACAATTTGTTAGGATTGCTTCATATAAAAATGCAAACTCTAGTTTCATTTTATCATGATAACTTCTCACCATTTGTGAGAACACTTCTGGAATTTTTTCCCTTTAAGGGTTACTAGCTCTTCTCCTCTTATGCGCTATGCTTGGAAGGTCAACTTGTGGATGGTTTTGCTGATTTTGGATGGGAATTTCTACAATTAGGGTTTTATTGCATGGTTTCTTGGATGAAGAAAGTGAATTTTCTGCACTTTATTCTTGTGCTATTAATGTTTCATGATACATTTGCTATTTTATGCTAGATGTCTTGCTTGGTGAAACCCTAAGAGAGGAACATAAGTGTTTCGTCTCACATGGTGATTTTGGTCCAAAAATTGTGAAAGAATCCTTGTTAAGGTTAGAATCCTAAAGCACTAAAATGCTAGCACTTTAGGATTTTAGCCCTAGACTTGTTGATTTTGACCTAGTTGAAGCTACAAGAAGGGAGGCAATGTCTCTAGGGCCCAAATGTGCTTGCACCCTAGAAATCCTTCTCCTCAACATTCAAAACCTAAGAACCAAATGTGCTTGCACCTTAGGGTTTGAATCCTACCTCTTGGTTGCAACTAGATCAAGTTTCAAGCTTACTTGCATTTGTTGTTATAAGACTCCATAATCCTTGAAAAACACAGTTTTTAAAACATTCTCATGGTGACTTGTTTGACAAAATCATTCTCTCAACTCTCTTAAGCATTCTACTAACCTAACTAACACTAACATTGACAAACTTGTTCAATAACTTGTTGCTGTTATACAAAGTTTGCTACAACCATCTAGATTACTTTTATTTGCTGCATATACTCTTGTAAAGTTGGCTTAACTTGTTCATAAATTTCCTTAAACAATTGGATGTTATTCTAGTGGATGTATGCTAAGTTTTCATGGTAAATTGTTGCATTTACGAACACTAATTGTTGCTGCTATTGTAAATCATTCACTGATGTCATATCATTGTTTACTGCTGCAAATTTACAACAACCATTGCAACCTATCTTGTCTAGTGTCTTTAAGAGGTATTAATTGCATGTTTGAATGTGGAAATAATCATATATATGATGTAAAGTAATATTGTTTTGTGTAGGTACTCAAACAACTTTATACCTCTTACATTATCTTGACCTAGACCAATCTCAACAAAGTTACCAACTTAATGAGAATTGTGACCTCAAAACAAGAACTCTAGCCCAAAATATCATATTTTTGGATAAAAACACCAAAATCAACCCCCAAATTAAAAAGTGGTGCTACCAGTAGCACCGTTTTTTGGGGAGGTGGTTAATATTGCAACTTGTTTGAAATTACACCCTTGACATTGCGAATAGAACCCTTAAATTGACCCTTGAATCGAAAAGTGATGCTACCAGTAACATCGTTTTTTGGGGAGGTGGTTAAAATCGTAACTTGTTGCAAGTTATTTGAAATCCCACCATTGACATTGTGAAGAGAACCCTAAAATTGACCATTGAATAAAAAAGTGATGCTACAAGTAGCACCACTTTTCTTTTTTGGAGTTAAAACTATGACGTAATTGTGGCCTTGACCACTAGCACCGCCGCAAATAAAACACTGAAAATTGACTCTCAAATCTAAAAATGTTATTACTTGATAATTTATGTATTAACTAATTTTATTTCTTTTAATAATTCACATTAAAAAATAATTAAATTAGAAAAAAAAAAAACAAAACAAAAACCTAATTTAAAAAAAAAACATTAAAAAAAAAAATAAAATTTATATTTTAAAAAAAAAAAAAAAAACAAAATTTTAAAAAAAAAATTTCAAAAAAAGAATAAAAAAAATAATAAAACCTATTTTTTATTTTTTAGAAAAAAAAAAAAATTACCCTTAAAGCATTAAATTAAAAACAATAAAAAAACAAAAACCAAAAAAAAACTAAAAAAAAAAATTAAAATAGACAAACAAATAAAAAAAATAAAAAAATTCTAACTAAAGCCCAATATTTAAAAAAAAAAAAACATTAAAAAAAATTAAAACAACAAAACTAAAAATTTTATAAAATTTTAAGTTTTAAATATACGACAAACATTTAAAAAAATTTAAAAAAACATTCAATAAAAGTTAAAATTTTAAAAGTATTATCAACATTTAAAAAAAATCAATAACATTTAAATTTAAATTGTAAATATATTATAAACATTTAAAATTAAAAATAAAATAAAACTAAATCTAAAAAAATAAATAAACTAAAATACATTAATTAAAAAATAAACATTCGTTTTTATGGGGCGATGCTTGACATTACTCCAACCTCCAACGGGCTAAGGCAAGGTCCCATGGGGCCATGCCTTGGCCCACGAAACGCTGGGGCAGAGATTTAAGCGCTATGGGGGGCGATGCCCCACAATACTCAAACAACCCATGCGATGAGGCCATGCCTTGGCCCATGGCGGTCGAGACGATGCCGAACATCACCCCCATAAAACAAATGTTTTTTTTTTTAATGTAAATAATATTTTAAAATTTTTAACTTTTATTGATTTTTTTTTTTAATATTTTTTTAATGTTTATCATATATTTAAAATTAAAAATTTTATTAAAATTTTTAGTTTTTTTTTTTTAAATGTTTTATTTTTTAAAAATATTGTGTTTTAGTTAGAATTTTTTAATTTATTTTTCTATTATATATATTTTTTTTGTTTGTTAATTTGTGCGAGACTTGTTGGCTACGCGATTAACCTGTGGCTTGAGAAACCACGACTCAGGGGCATCTAAGCCGTCAAAATCACCCGAGGATCGTACCCGGCCTGAGCCACACCAACCCTTAACATGGTTGGATTTTTTTGTCCCCACAGGTTTCGAACCGGTGACTTTAACATCACGGAGTGGCTTAACAACACACTCTGTCATCGACTGTCCTACACCTCGGGCACTTTTCTATTATAATTTTATTTTTTAGATTGTTTTTTAATTTTTTTATAAATTGTTTTTTTTTTATCATTTTGTTGTTTTAAATTTAATGTTTGAAATGTAATTTTTTTCAAAACCAAATTAGATTTTACTATTTTTTTTAATTCATTTTTTGAGATATTTTTGATTAAAGTTGTGTTTTTTTTTTCCTTCCGAATAAAAAATGTTTTTTTTTTTTTTTTCCTTTAAAAAATAAGATTTTTTTTAGGGGTGTTTTTTTTCCAATTTAATTATTTTCTTAATGTAATTTATTAAAAAAAAAGTTAATAAATAAATTATCAAGTAATAACATTTTTAGATTTAAGAGTCCATTTTCAGTGTTTTATTTGTGGTGGTGCTAGTGGTCAAGGCCACAATTTCAATTACGTCATAGTTTTAACTCAAAAAAAAAAGTGGTGCTACTGGTAATATTACTTTTCGATTGAATGGTCAATTTCAGGGTTCTCTTCGCAATGTCAAGGGTGCGATTCAAACAACTTGCAATTTTAACCACCTCCCCCCAAAATGGTGCTACTGGTAGCATCACTTTTTCGATTCAAGGGTCAATTTCAGGGTTCTATTTGCAATGCCGAGGGAATGATTTCAAATAAGTTGCAACATGTTGCAATTTTAACCACCTCCCCCAAAAATGGTGCTACCGATAGCACCACTTTTTGAAATATGGGTAAAAATAGCCACTCTAAAAAAACGAGAACTCTGGAGAGTTATTATTAAGTTGCCAACTTTGTTTCTTTAGGTGATCAAGAGAGGGGACGATAGGCTTAGCTACTATACTTGCTACTTTAATCCCTTGAGGTCACCAAGGAAGCCTCACTTGTGGTGGACCTCTTCCATCACTAAAATGAGAGAATTTATTACGAAGGCGACAATGGTAGGATATTCCATGGTTATACAATATTTGGGGACTTGTGTTGGTCTTCGCATAAGTACAAATCCCGCGATAACATTTTGGCTCTGTTGTTGAGGAGGATTGAGTCATTCTCCTCAAGGACATATCTTTGGTAAACTGTCCCCAAAGCCCTTATCTTACAAGTTTACCCGACGACTCTATTGAGGGTAGTTTCCTCACCTTCCTTTTATGATCCAAGGGGGATTGTCTGGAGACTCCACCGGTGTATTCCAAGGTGTCGTCTTGCTCTCAACTTTGTGATATTGCGTATTTTCGAGTGATATAATCATGGAACTATGGGATTTTCATGAAAACTATCCATTCATTGATGTTGATATTATTCATGGATACCCAAATCATAGGCTCCCATAATGGGTTGATAATTGTCTTGAGCATGATGGTGATAGGTCCTTGTCCGTTACATATGTTGAAAAATTTATAAGATACACAACAATATTAAAGATGATACACGAAGATGTGTGGATAATATTGTTTTTGTGTTACATACCGATCAAGATACGAGTGTGGCTTGCAAAATATCTCAGACCAAAAAGTGTATCTTCCCTCACACATCTCATTACAAAATTTCTTGAATATTGGGGTCCGAACTGAAAAGCACCTGAAGACACCATTCAAGAACTGGAGGAAACCATTCAAGAAGAGAAAACCTTTGAAGAAGAAGAAATCCGTGAAGAGCAATGCAAAGACTTCTCCCAAAGGTTGAAGGAGAGTGTCAGAGAAGATAAGAAGTTTTGTAAAGAATTGACTGATCACTGCACATATATACATTTCTTGCTAATTTATCCTTTGTGCACAAAAACAAGAAGAGCATGAGCTCATACTAGACAAATATGAAGTCTTAGTAGAGGGAGAGCTCACTAGGGCACATTTTTGAGTGAAGACACTGTGTGCCAACATACGAGAGAAGTATGAACAACCTTGGGTTTTATCCAAGATATTGGAATTGACTGTAGAGGGAGAAGAATGGGATGATCCATAATATGCAAACCTTGATGAGGTTCCCCCTCCAAACAAACAAGCGAGCGATGAAGAATTTATTAGCAAAGAACTTTCATATCTTGAGCATCCCTTGGATGAAGAAGATTGCACATATCCAAGGAAAGAAACCAAGGAGGAAGCTATGAAGAGGGTTACCAACCCCTTGAACAAGAGCAAGAATTACCTCATGATTATATTAAGGACAACAAAGACTTGATTGAAGAACGAGAGCCTGAAGAGGCGAGTCACGAGGAAGATTACCGAGAGAGACATGAGTTTCCTTGTGAATATGCCGAAGAAGAACATTTTGATGAAACACACCTTGTTGAATACCTAATCCATGAAGAAGCTCCCCATGAAAACAAAGTGCCGGTATTTTCTCCTCCACTTGATGAAGTCATCTAAGCTTCCATTCCTTCTACACAAGAATAAAAGAACATGGTAAGTAACACTCCTTTCTAAGTTCTCAATGTTGATGCATTTCATGAATGGGAAAGTGAATATGTGCTAGAAGAACCATTGGATGCATTAAACCCTTCATGTTATAACAAAAAGTATGATGTGATTAACAATATTGATGAGTTTATACATGTTGGGAGTCATAAATCGGATGTGACTTGTTATGGATTTAATGGAGATCCCATTTATGATGTTGAAGTTTGTTTTCACTTGTTGCCGTTAGATAAACCATATGTGATTGCTGCTAATTCATATGTTTAGAAAAAAGAAGATGACATGATTACATATTTGTTCCAACAACCCAAGGATGACTTAGTGCAACATTCTCACGATGATTTTCGATTGTGTCATGGGGGGTTTGATACTTATTATTTTGAGCACTTGGATTTATTCTACAAAGAAATATTTCAACCATCGCCGTGCTCTAATTTTGATGAGGGTAAGGACACGGTTTTCCTGGAGCATGATTTTTGTGAAGAGATTTTCCAGCTCGTCTTCTTTCACCTTGCTATTCCACTATAGAAATGGTTGGGGGTTTTCCTCATGATAATCAATTTCCTATAGAACATAGTTGTTTTCAACCAATGGTTTTCTCTAAGAGTTCTCACTTTAACACACATGATCAACAAACCTTGGGTTGAGAGCAAAAGTTTTTCTCTAGGCCTGGTTTGATCCCTTACCCTCCTCTCTTTTCTTCCATGGGAAACCCTAGAGTTTTCCTTAAGTTCCTTCTCATCTGTTCTTGATCTTCGAGTGTCATCTTGGTAGCTGAGGATGGGGATTTGTCTTTGCCTAATTATTTTGGCCTTTTCCTGGGATGTATAGGGAAGGGTTGTGGTGATGCATCCTTGCATGAATTTTTCCCTCCTTCCTGCTTCCATGAGTTGGACTCTATGACTAGTTATGGTATTATATATGTCCCAACTCATGACCTTTTTGTGCTTAAATTATCTTTATTTTGGCTTATGATGAAGCACATAGGTAGATATTCTGATACAATGCTAGAATGGTTTTACCGGTTATATGATTATACCTAACATTTCAAGTAACATAGATTAAAGTAGGTAGGTTAGGGCATCTACATCTTGCATTGCATTTGTATATATGTTGCATCATGCACTCATGCTAGTATAGTTTTTCATTCTCTTATATACATGTTGCATTTTCATTTGTACATAATGAATACATGTTACAAAATTTCACTTGATCATTGAGTATTGTTTCTTTATCATTTCATAGCTAAGATTTTTATTTTCTTTTTCTTTTTAGCATTATTTTGGATTATCACTGACAGCTGGTGGATCACATCCACCAACAGATAATTATAAATATATTTATTGGTGGAAGTGGACACAGGGTTGAAGGTCTTGGACAACCATAGATGCCTAGGTTCTCATGTGCTCTACAGTGAGCACATGTCCACATGTTGGAGCGAACTGTTACCCCCCATACCTAAGGGTAATTGGAGGAGTTCATGTCTCAAGGCACGCAATAGAGAACATGATCTACACCACGATGATGACGATCAACACGTCTACAAATGGAAACCCAAAAACCCCCATCATTTACCTCCTAGTTGGATCAACTAAGGCTCATCACATTCAAGCAACCCAAAGTATGGGAAATGACAAGCTATTGGTACCATACATATGTTAGTCCTTCTTTCATGCAAAGTGTTGTGCTTAATTTGTCGAGAATTTGGATGAGGATATTTGGTTGAAGTTGGATAATGGATCTCTAGTCTTGGAAATTGTGTTAGTTGCCTTGTTTCACCTTGGTGGTCAGCTTCTGTGCCTTAGTCTTATGTTGTCAATGCACAGGGAAAATGGGTAATACTAGGGGGCCCTCCCAAGGGTAATGCTCCATCCCTGACCATACTTAACACCTTCCATATTAAATCCTTTCAAATATCCTAAACTTTGACTATTCTCCATTCTCTCATGAGAAGAGGGGTTGAAGGCCCAGAGGTTGTTCAAAGCTTCTATAAAAGAATAAGAAAATGATGCTAGAAAAGAAAGTGAACATAAAAAAGTAGGACCACCAAAATTCGGTCCAACTTGAGCTCTAATCATTCAGTGCTCTCCATGGTCCGAAAAAAGTAATGCTAAAGATTTAAATCCTATAAAAGGGGGCCTACAAATTTGCAAATATAAATGAAAGTGTAGACTAGAAAAAGGAAAAAAGGGGTTTGGAAAAAGGTGGCACAAAAATATTGGGTAACTCAAGATAAAGTGCACCCTCCACAAAGGCGCTCATATAGATGTATTTATCACACCATAAGCAATGAAATAAGCCATAAACCATATCATATTCACACTTACTCTTGGTGGGATTTTAATTTCCCTTGTCACTCTCTGGACCTATCCCTCTACTCGGGTTATTTTATTTCCTGTCTAGATGGAACACCTAATAGGGTTGGATGAAGGCCCTCCCATACTTAAATTTGGTAACTCACATGGGATCCTATCTGGTGTGATGCTTGAAGTGGTTATTGAGGTGAATTATCTTGCACAACTTATGCCTTAAGTTTCATCTTACTTTGTATGTTTTAAGGAATAACATTTTTTATGAACTTTGGCTAACCATGTTTTATACTTTGGTTTGTTTTGAATGCCCCTGCCATGGTTCTTGAGGGACGTCCTGGGCTTGTACCCAAGATGTTGTGACTTTATTGCAGGACTTTGGAATGTGTGATGGAGAGCATTGGGTCCTCTAGTGAATCACCACCCTCAGACAATGGCTCTCACATTCTCAGGGCCTTGGAGGATGGATAGATGGGATTGGTTTTAGTAGTTCTGGTCATTATGCCACACATATGGGTTGGAATCACGATAGTATTGGCAGGGTACCCTAGGGTTTTTGTGGACAAATGCTGGAGGATGTTGCAATAGAAGGTGTTTTGATGTCACTTGGAGACATGATTGCATCCCTCTCACCCTTGGACGTGGCCTTTGGAGGCCCCTAACATCACCTTCTAGCCCTTGACGTAATATTTTTGCTAGGGTTTTGATGGATGGATCGGTATCAGAGATGATTGGCATGGCTTTGGGCGAGGAGACACCTCACTTCACACTCTTTCACCCCAAGAGTATTCCACTTAGCGTTTGGATGTCCAACATTTACCTTTGGAGGCACGACGTCACCCTATCCTAGCTTGAAGTGTCACATTTGGAGCATGACGTTACCCTTATAGGTTTTGATTGATGTAAATTTTCATTTTTGTATTATGTCAGAGGAAAATTAAGGGGTCAGTCACATTTATATTTTTTTGTTGAAAAATTATGTGGACAAATTATGTTAGAGTTGCCTCATATAAAAAGGCAAAACCTAGTTTCATTTTATCATGATAACTTCTCACCATTTGTGAGAACACTTCTGAAATTTTCTCCCTCTAAGGGTTACTAGCTCTTCTCCCCTTATGCACTATGCTTGCAAGGTCAACTTGTATATGGTTTCACTAATTTTGGATGGGAATTTCTATAATTAGGGTTTTATCTCATGGTTTCTTGGAAGAAGTAAGTGAATTTTCTGCAATTTATTCTTGTGCTATTAATGTTTCATGGTAAATTTGATATTTTATGCTAGATGTATTTCTTGGTGAAACCCTAAGCGATGAACATAAGTGCTTGTTCCTCTCACAAGGTGATTTTGGTCCAAATTTTGTGAAAGAATCCTTACTAGGGTTATAACCCTAAAGCCCTAAAGTGCTAACACTTTAGGATTTTAGCCCTAGACTTTTTGATTCTGACCTAGTTGAAACTACAAGAAGGGAGAAAGGGTCTCTAGGGCCCAAATGTGCTTGCACCCTTGAAATCATTCTTCTCAAGATTCAAAACCTAAGGCTCAAATGTGCTTGCACCTTAGGGTTTGAATCCTACCTCTTGGTTGTAAGTAGATCAAGTTTCAAGATTAGTTGCATTTGTTGTTATAAGACTCCATATCCCTTGAAAGACACTAGTTTTAAAGCATTCTTAGGGTGAATTGTTTGACAAAATCATTCTCTCAACTCTCTTAAGCATTCTACTAACCTAACTAACACTAACATTGGCAAACTTGTTTAATAACTTTCTGCTGTTATACAGATTTTTCTATAGCCATCTAGATTACTTTTATTTGTTGCATACTCTCTTGAAAAGTTGGCTTAACTTGTTCAAAAATTGTCTTAAACAATTGGATGTTATTCTAGTGGATGTATGCTAAGTTTTCATGGTAAATTGTTGGATTTTTGAACACTAATTGTTGTTTTTGTTGTAAATCATTTACTATTGTCATATCATTCTTTATTGCTGTAAATTTACAATAGCCATTGCAACCTATCTTGTATAGTGTCTTTAAGAGGTATTAATTGCATGTTTGGACTTGGAAATAATCATATATATGTTTTAAAGTGTTCTTGTTCTAGACAGGCACTCAAACAACTTCATACCTCTTCTATTACCTTGATCTAGACCAATATTTAGGTGATCAAGAGAGGGGGCGGTAAGCTTGGATACTATACTTGCAACTTTGATTCCTTGAGGTCA
>JZKD02S0983325.1:0-13615 GCA_000966675.3 Picea glauca
ACTTGAGAATATTTAATATCTATAGGTTTTTGAGGTAAAAAAAGGATATCTAAGACGAATTTCAGAGGGAAGGTGAAGAAAAGAAGGCCGGAATTCAAGGAAGGATAAATTCTTTTGACGATGTTTTCTAAGGTATGTTATTTACAGGTCATCTCACCATTTTTGCAATAACTTTTTTTATAGAAGGATTCAAACCATAAATATGCTATGCCATTGAGAAAACATAACCAAGTATGTGTGCTAAAAAATTCATCTTGTGGGTCGTTATATTTTTGTAGTTACACTCCATGGAAAATAGGGTTCGTGGCTAGTCCTGAAACTAGACTAAAAGAGGTGTTTCCAGTAAAAGCGTCATAACCTCTTGATAACATATCCAAATTCAGTAAGACAAAATGTGTTGGTTAGATTACATCTTTTAGTATGTTGAACAGTTTCATATCGATTCAAAAAATAATATATGTGGGGCACTCTCTTTAGAATAAGCGAGAATTCAACAAGGTATGCCATTTTTGCTATAACTCTTTTTCTGAGAGGTTCCAAGTAGTGAAACCCGGAGGAAATGCATAAAGACACCAAATAAAATTTTGTATCAGTTTCAAATATTTATTCATTATAGGTACAAATTTATGATTATTTCAAGTTAGGGTTGTTGACTAATCCAAAACTAGTCATGTGAGACTAAAGAAAAGTTTGATGAAAATGCTAGTCTCTTGTTGATAAAGTTAAGGAAGGTTTGCAGGTATGTGATCATATACACCAGGTCTATTACAGAATTACAAATCATATTTGGATGATGAAATTGATGAGGTCATTTGGTTGAGGTACATGTCAGGTACATGGTTGAGACAAGTAGTTGATGAGTTGGCACATACATGAGGTGTATAGTTGATGATGTTGGTACATCTTGATGGGTAGTTGATACATGATTGGTACATACTTGGTACATGGTTGGAGGCACTTGTTAGTAGAATTGTTGACACATGGTTTATGGATGATGTAGCATACTTGTATTATTAGAAGCACATATTGATCTTGGTGATGAATATGAGTTATTGTGTTATGCTTGGTTGATGCACATCTTTGAGAGTTGTCTTGGTGATTGATATTGGTGAGTAGATATGATTTTGTTGATAAGATTGATGAGATAGGTTGTTGTGATAGGTTGTTTGGACAAGTTGTTGTGACGGGTTATTTGTACAGTTTGGTGCATGGTTGATGCACTTGTTTATGGTATAGGTTGATTACAGGTTGTTTAGTACATGTTGGTGCATGGTTGATGCACTTGTTTATGGTATAGGTTGATTATAGGATGAGGTACATATTGATGCATGGTTTATGCATGGTTCAGGTTATTGGTACAGGTTATTTGGTGCAAGTTGATTGGTACAGGTTTACAATAGTATATCTCATAGTGATAGTGTGACAATGGTTCAATTATTCTACTTATACGTCAGGGTGGTTGGACGCGGCAAGGACAGGTGGTTTTAGCCACCTTCCAGTTGTAGCCAGAGAACATAGGGGGTTGTAGCATCCTTCTGGTTGTAGACAGATAATTGGGGAGTTGGAGCTTCCCTCAGGTTGTAGCCTGAGAAACTAGGGGGTTGGATCCTCCTTCTAGTTGCAGCTAGAAAAAAAAGGAAGTTGGTGCTTCTAATGAATGTAATTCTTCAAGACGTATAAGAAAAAGAATTATGTGGTTTTCTCCCGCTTTGGGTTTCCAAGTAAAACACTAGTGTGTTGTGTATGTGTATGATTGTTCATTTGTTCATTTCTTATTTACTCTATAGTTATTGGATGATAATGATACATTGATATAACACTTGGATTATATGGTTAAAAATGATTAAATGGCTCTATTACTGATTCACGCCCCCTCTCAGTAATCCAACAATTGGTATCAGAGTCGGTACAAGAAATAGTTTAACCACTGGAAGGAGATCATGGATTATTCTAAGAATGGAGTACCAATGTCTAATGGTCATAATGGTTTGAAGTATGATATGTGAAGCATAAGGAAAAAATTATTTTTACAAGCATAGGAACATTATATTTGGCTATCAGTTGTTACATGATATGATAGTTCAAAAAGGGAAAATATTGCAACCAAGAAGGAATTGAGGAAGAATAAAAAAATAGCAATGGATTTCATTTGGGAAGGATTACCTAATCTGGTAGGAGAAAAGGTTGGTAAATGTTCATCGGCAAAAGAACTTTGGGATAAGTTACATGACATATATTCTTCACCCATCATAGATTCAGAAAATGTCAAAGAAGATGCAAATACAAATCAAGAAGAATTATGTTCACCATGTCAAGTAGATTCAGAAGATGAAGAGTACATAATCACTAGAGGTATGTTGTTTTGTTTTAATTGTGAAAAATGTGGACATCTTGAAATAGAATTCCATGAAGGAAATGAGACAGAGAAACTAATTGAAAAGGAAGACAATTATGAAGAAGAATTGATTAGTTCTTTAGATGAACTAAGAGAAGAAAAAAATTCACTGTAGAAAGAATTGATGAAACAAAAGGAAAGTGTTCACATTTTTGAAGAATCCCAACAGGTCATCCAGAAATTAATAACAAATTTAGAAGAAGCCAGAAAGATTGAAGAAAATATTGAATATAAAAAGCAATGTTTGGAAACCAACATAGAAGCACAGATGGAAGAAACAAAAATGAGAGAGAATATGTTGACAGATCATCTTAAGGAAATAAGTAATGATCTAAACTAGCTTGAGGCAGAGTTTGGTCAAGAAGAGAAAGGACTTGAAGAAGAAATAATCACATTAAAAATTCATCTTGAAGAAGCAAAAAGAATAGAAGAAGTCATGAAGTCTCAGATAATNGAATTTCAGAGGGAAGGTGAAGAAAAGAAGGCCGGAATTCAAGGAAGGATAAATTCTTTTGACGATGTTTTCTAAGGTATGTTATTTACAGGTCATCTCACCATTTTTGCAATAAATTTTTTTATAGAAGGATTCAAACCATAAATATGCTATGCCATTGAGAAAACATAACCAAGTATCTGTGGTAAAAAATTCATTTTGTGGGTCGTTATATTTTTGTAGTTACACTCCATGGAAAATAGGGTTCGTGGCTAGTCCTGAAACTAGACTAAAAGAGGTGTTTCCAGTAAAAGCATCATAACCTCTTCATAACATATCCAAATTCAGTAAGACAAAATGTGTTGGTTAGATTACATCTTTTAGTATGTTGAACAGTTTCATATCGATTCAACAAATAATATATGTGGCGCACTCTCTTTAGAATAAGCGAGAATTCAACAAGGTATGCCATTTTTTCTATAACTCTTTTTCTGAGAGGTTCCAAGTAGTGAAACCTGGAGGAAATGCATAAAGACACTGAATAACATTTTGTATCAGTTTCAAATATTTATTCATTACAGGTACAAAGTTATGATTATTTCAAGTTAGGGTTGTTGACTAATCCAAAACTAGTCATGTGAGACTAAAGAAAAGTTTGATGAAAATGCTAGTCTCTTGTTGATAAAGTTAAGGAAGGTTTGAAGGTATGTGATCATATACACCAGGTCTATTACAGAGTTACAAATCATATTTGGATGATGAAATTCATGAGGTCATTTGGTTGAGGTACATGTCAGGTACATGGTTGAGACAAGTAGTTGATGAGTTGGCACATACATGAGGTGTAGAGTTGATGATGTTGGTACATCTTGATGGGTAGTTGATACATGATTGGTACATACTTGGTACATGGTTGGAGGCACTTGTTAGTAGAATTGTTGACACATGGTTTATGGATGATGTAGCATACTTGTATTATTAGAAGCACATATTGATCTTGGTGATGAATATGAGTTATTGTGTTATGCTTGGTTGATGCACATCTTTGAGAGTTGTCTTGGTGATTGATATTGGTGAGTAGATATGATTTTGTTGATAAGATTGATGAGATAGGTTGTTGTGATAGGTTGTTTGGACAAGTTGTTGTGACGGGTTATTTGTACAGTTTGGTGCATGGTTGATGCACTTGTTTATGGTATAGGTTGATTACAGGTTGTTTAGTACATGTTGGTGCATGGTTGATGCACTTGTTTATGGTATAGGTTGATTATAGGATGAGGTACATATTGATGCATGGTTTATGCATGGTTCAGGTTATTGGTACAGGTTATTTGGTGCAAGTTGATTGGTACAGGTTTACAATAGTATATCTCATAGTGATAGTGTGACAATGGTTCAATTATTCTACTTATACGTCAGGGTGGTTGGACGCGGCAAGGACAGGTGGTTTTAGCCACCTTCCAGTTGTAGCCAGAGAACATAGGGGGTTGTAGCATCCTTCTGGTTGTAGACAGATAATTGGGGAGTTGGAGCTTCCCTCAGGTTGTAGCCTGAGAAACTAGGGGGTTGGATCCTCCTTCTAGTTGCAGCTAGAAAAAAAAGGAAGTTGGTGCTTCTAATGAATGTAATTCTTCAAGACGTATAAGAAAAAGAATTATGTGGTTTTCTCCCGCTTTGGGTTTCCAAGTAAAACACTAGTGTGTTGTGTATGTGTATGATTGTTCATTTGTTCATTTCTTATTTACTCTATAGTTATTGGATGATAATGATACATTGATATAACACTTGGATTATATGGTTAAAAATGATTAAATGGCTCTATTACTGATTCACGCCCCCTCTCAGTAATCCAACAATTGGTATCAGAGTCGGTACAAGAAATAGTTTAACCACTGGAAGGAGATCATGGATTATTCTAAGAATGGAGTACCAATGTCTAATGGTCATAATGGTTTGAAGTATGATATGTGAAGCATAAGGAAAAAATTATTTTTACAAGCATAGGAACATTATATTTGGCTATCAGTTGTTACATGATATGATAGTTCAAAAAGGGAAAATATTGCAACCAAGAAGGAATTGAGGAAGAATAAAAAAATAGCAATGGATTTCATTTGGGAAGGATTACCTAATCTGGTAGGAGAAAAGGTTGGTAAATGTTCATCGGCAAAAGAACTTTGGGATAAGTTACATGACATATATTCTTCACCCATCATAGATTCAGAAAATGTCAAAGAAGATGCAAATACAAATCAAGAAGAATTATGTTCACCATGTCAAGTAGATTCAGAAGATGAAGAGTACATAATCACTAGAGGTATGTTGTTTTGTTTTAATTGTGAAAAATGTGGACATCTTGAAATAGAATTCCATGAAGGAAATGAGACAGAGAAACTAATTGAAAAGGAAGACAATTATGAAGAAGAATTGATTAGTTCTTTAGATGAACTAAGAGAAGAAAAAAATTCACTGTAGAAAGAATTGATGAAACAAAAGGAAAGTGTTCACATTTTTGAAGAATCCCAACAGGTCATCCAGAAATTAATAACAAATTTAGAAGAAGCCAGAAAGATTGAAGAAAATATTGAATATAAAAAGCAATGTTTGGAAACCAACATAGAAGCACAGATGGAAGAAACAAAAATGAGAGAGAATATGTTGACAGATCATCTTAAGGAAATAAGTAATGATCTAAACTAGCTTGAGGCAGAGTTTGGTCAAGAAGAGAAAGGACTTGAAGAAGAAATAATCACATTAAAAATTCATCTTGAAGAAGCAAAAAGAATAGAAGAAGTCATGAAGTCTCAGATAATGAAGAAAGAAGAAGAGGTTGAGAAGATTGAAGAAAAAATTATCACATTGAGAAGTAAAATTGTCAAGCTCAACAAGAACGTTGAAGAGACAGAAACATCCACACCATTTATAGAGAATGAAGAGAAGCACTCTAGGTTGCTAGAAAATAAAAATGAATAAAATAGAAAGAGTTATGCAGAAGTACTCAAAGGAAGGAATCATGGTCAACCAAAATCTAAGAAAACTATTGAAGATACATCTTCAAGAAGACCATCCATGTTCAAGCCAAAAAGAAGCTGCAATCATGATCATGATCAGTAAAGAAAAAAATTCAGAAGGACTATGCAACAAAGAATATCATTCACTCCTAGGTATGCAAATTTATTTTATGGTAATTGTTTTTATTGTACTAAATTTGGACATAAGGTTGTAGATTGCAGGGATTATAAAAGAAATGTCCAAGCAAGAAGTGCCTATGTGGTTGCACGTAACATTGAGTGTTACAAATGTCAAAACTATGGACACATAGACAGTGATTGTAGAAACATGACTGATACTTCCATGAAATAAAGTACTGATATCAGATATAAGAAAGTATGGATAAGAAAACAGGAAGAATAGGTGAACAAAGACTAGATACCAGAGATCACATGATTGGCATTAAAACGAGATGAAGAAAATTCTACAGAGAAAAGGAAAGATGTTAGATACAGAAAGGTTTGGAAAATAACTGAAAGAAAGGAAGGACATGCAAATAAGGAACAATTTCAAGAGATTGTACTTTCAGGCATTGTAGTGAAAGATGAATCCACAGAAAGAAAGAAAGAAGTCAGGGCTTAGAGAGATAATGAATCTACCAATGAAGATGATGATGAATCTACCAATGAAGATGATGATGAATACACATCAAAGAAGGAATTTTTTTGATCCATCCAGCTTAGAGACTCCCAAGTAATATAAATATTAGATAGGGGGAGTCTATGTGATAGCTGTGACAGGCCAAAGAACCATCCTTCGAGTAGCTTGCAAATTTAGAGAAGACAGATTTAGAGAAATCAGTTAGCAGAAGTACAGTTTGATAGATTAATCAAGACTTCATGATAGTATAGTGATAAATGGGTAAGCATTATGGACAATTGCGCAAGTAGAGTCTTGGACAATATGGACATAGATGGATTTGTAAGAACACTTAGCAAGTTTGGACAGATATATGATAGTGTACGAGAGCATGGATTCATAGATTGGTTCAGAGAGTGGTTCAGAGACAGAGGAACATTATCATAATCGATGATAATTACATAGGAAATGGCTCGAACAATGATAATGGATTCCAAATTGATAGATATTTTTTGGATACATGTAGTGCATACATCAGTTCACATTCAAAATGGAGTAATGCTCAGACACAACAATGAAAAAACTCCCTATGGACTATGGAAAGGAATCACAAACAACAACCTCTACATCAAGGTAACTCAAGGTAATATTTTATTAATTGAAATTTATGTTGATGATATTGTTTTGGAAGTACTAATGATAGGTTAAGACAAAAATTTGCAAAGAATATGCAGAATGAATTTGAAATGTCATTACTTGGAGGAATATCCTTCTTTTGGGGTCTTCATATATGTAAAAGAAACCAAGGAATTTTTATTTCTCAAACTAAGTATATCATAGAAATGCTAAAGAGGTTCAGAATGGAAGATTGCAAACCCTTTTCCACTCCTATGCAAACCAGTTGCAAGTTGAGCAAAGATGATGATTGAAAGTCTACAGACCAGAGGCAATATAGGTGAATGATTGGTAGCTTACTATATGTGACAACATATAGACCATATGTAATGTAGGAAGTTGGACATGTGGCACGATTTCATGTAGCACCAAAGGAATCACATGTATTAGTAGTGAAGAGGATTTGTAGATATCTCAAAGGAACAAAAGAGTTTGGATTATGGTATCCAAAAGGAAAGGATATATCACTTATTTCCTACATAGATGTAGACTGGGCAGGTTGCATTGATGACCGATGAAGCACCAGTGGAGCAATTTTCTACTTGGGTGAGTGTTTAGTATCTTTTCTAAGCAAGAAAGAATAATAAAAATCCTTATCTATAGCCAAGGCAGAGTATATTGCAACATCAGTATGTTGTACATAGGTTCTATGGATGAAACAAACTTTGAAAGATATACAGGTTGAGTATGATGAGCCCATTCCAATCTATTGTGATAATACAAGTGCCATTAGTATCTCAAAAAACCCGGTGATGCACTCCAAGACGAAGCACATTCTAATAAAGTATCACTTTCTACGGGAACATGTTGCAGAGAAGAACATTAGAGCTGAATATGTGGGAACAAAAGAAAAAGTGGCATACATCTTTACAAAACCGCTTCCATGAGAATCCCTTGAGTATCTTGGCCAGAGACTAGNAGTTGATGATGTTGGTACATCTTGATGGGTAGTTGATACATGATTGGTACATACTTGGTACATGGTTGGAGGCACTTGTTAGTAGAATTGTTGACACATGGTTTATGGATGATGTAGCATACTTGTATTATTAGAAGCACATATTGATCTTGGTGATGAATATGAGTTATTGTGTTATGCTTGGTTGATGCACATCTTTGAGAGTTGTCTTGGTGATTGATATTGGTGAGTAGATATGATTTTGTTGATAAGATTGATGAGATAGGTTGTTGTGATAGGTTGTTTGGACAAGTTGTTGTGACGGGTTATTTGTACAGTTTGGTGCATGGTTGATGCACTTGTTTATGGTATAGGTTGATTACAGGTTGTTTAGTACATGTTGGTGCATGGTTGATGCACTTGTTTATGGTATAGGTTGATTATAGGATGAGGTACATATTGATGCATGGTTTATGCATGGTTCAGGTTATTGGTACAGGTTATTTGGTGCAAGTTGATTGGTACAGGTTTACAATAGTATATCTCATAGTGATAGTGTGACAATGGTTCAATTATTCTACTTATACGTCAGGGTGGTTGGACGCGGCAAGGACAGGTGGTTTTAGCCACCTTCCAGTTGTAGCCAGAGAACATAGGGGGTTGTAGCATCCTTCTGGTTGTAGACAGATAATTGGGGAGTTGGAGCTTCCCTCAGGTTGTAGCCTGAGAAACTAGGGGGTTGGATCCTCCTTCTAGTTGCAGCTAGAAAAAAAAGGAAGTTGGTGCTTCTAATGAATGTAATTCTTCAAGACGTATAAGAAAAAGAATTATGTGGTTTTCTCCCGCTTTGGGTTTCCAAGTAAAACACTAGTGTGTTGTGTATGTGTATGATTGTTCATTTGTTCATTTCTTATTTACTCTATAGTTATTGGATGATAATGATACATTGATATAACACTTGGATTATATGGTTAAAAATGATTAAATGGCTCTATTACTGATTCACGCCCCCTCTCAGTAATCCAACAATTGGTATCAGAGTCGGTACAAGAAATAGTTTAACCACTGGAAGGAGATCATGGATTATTCTAAGAATGGAGTACCAATGTCTAATGGTCATAATGGTTTGAAGTATGATATGTGAAGCATAAGGAAAAAATTATTTTTACAAGCATAGGAACATTATATTTGGCTATCAGTTGTTACATGATATGATAGTTCAAAAAGGGAAAATATTGCAACCAAGAAGGAATTGAGGAAGAATAAAAAAATAGCAATGGATTTCATTTGGGAAGGATTACCTAATCTGGTAGGAGAAAAGGTTGGTAAATGTTCATCGGCAAAAGAACTTTGGGATAAGTTACATGACATATATTCTTCACCCATCATAGATTCAGAAAATGTCAAAGAAGATGCAAATACAAATCAAGAAGAATTATGTTCACCATGTCAAGTAGATTCAGAAGATGAAGAGTACATAATCACTAGAGGTATGTTGTTTTGTTTTAATTGTGAAAAATGTGGACATCTTGAAATAGAATTCCATGAAGGAAATGAGACAGAGAAACTAATTGAAAAGGAAGACAATTATGAAGAAGAATTGATTAGTTCTTTAGATGAACTAAGAGAAGAAAAAAATTCACTGTAGAAAGAATTGATGAAACAAAAGGAAAGTGTTCACATTTTTGAAGAATCCCAACAGGTCATCCAGAAATTAATAACAAATTTAGAAGAAGCCAGAAAGATTGAAGAAAATATTGAATATAAAAAGCAATGTTTGGAAACCAACATAGAAGCACAGATGGAAGAAACAAAAATGAGAGAGAATATGTTGACAGATCATCTTAAGGAAATAAGTAATGATCTAAACTAGCTTGAGGCAGAGTTTGGTCAAGAAGAGAAAGGACTTGAAGAAGAAATAATCACATTAAAAATTCATCTTGAAGAAGCAAAAAGAATAGAAGAAGTCATGAAGTCTCAGATAATGAAGAAATAAGAAGAGGTTGAGAAGATTGAAGAAAAAAATATCACATTGAGAAGTAAAATTGTCAAGCTCAACAAGAACGTTGAAGAGACAGAAACATCCACACCATTTATAGAGAATGAAGAGAAACACTCTAGGTTGCTAGAAAATAAAAATGAATAAAATAGAAAGAGTTATGCAGAAGTACTCAAAGGAAGGAATCATGGTCAACCAGAATCTAAGAAAACTATTGAAGATACATCTTCAAGAAGACCATCCATGTTCAAGCCAAAAAGAAGATGCAATCATGATCATGATCAGTAAAGAAAAAAATTCAGAAGGACTATGCAACAAAGAATATCATTCACTCCTAGGTATGAAAATTTATTTTATGGTAATTGTTTTTATTGTACTAAATTTGGACATAAGGTTGTAGATTGCAGGGATTATAAAAGAAATGTCCAAGCGAGAAGTGCCTATGTGGTTGCACGTAACATTGAGTGTTACAAATATCAAAACTATGGACACATAGACAGTGATTGTAGAAACATGACTGATACTTCCATGAAAGAAAATATTGATATCAGATATAAGAAAGTATGGATAAAAAAACAGGAAGAATAGGTGAACACAGACTAGATACCAGAGATCACATGATTGGCATTAAAACGAGATGAAGAAAATTCTACAGAGAAAAGGAAAGATGTTAGATACGGAAAGGTTTGGAAAATAACTGAAATAAAGGAAGGACATGTAAATAAGGAACAATTTCAAAAGATTGTACTTTCAGGCATTGTAGTGAAAGATGAATCCACAGACAGAAAGAAAGAAGTCAGGGCTTAGAGAGATAATGAATCTACCAATGAAGATGATGATGAATCTACCAATGAAGATGATGATGAATACACATCAAAGAAGGAATTGTTTTGATCCATCCAGCTTAGAGACTCCCAAGTAATATAAATATTAGATAGGGGGAGTCTATGTGATAGCTGTGACAGGCCAAAGAACCATCCTTCGAGTAGCTTGCAAATTTTGAGAAGACAGATTTAGAGAAATCAGTTAGCAGAAGTACAGTTTGATAGATTAATCAAGACTTCATGATAGTATAGTGATAAATGGGTAAGCATTATGGACAATTGCGCAAGTAGAGTCTTGGACAATATGGACATAGATGGATTTGTAAGAACACTTAGCAAGTTTGGACAGATATATGATAGTGTACGAGAGCATGGATTCATAGATTGGTTCAGAGAGTGGTTCAGAGACAGAGGAACATTATCATAATCGATGATAATTACATAGGAAATGGCTCGAACAATGATAATGGATTCCAAATTGATAGATATTTTTTGGATACATGTAGTGCATACATCAGTTCACATTCAAAATGGAGTAATGCTCAGACACAACAATGAAAAAACTCCCTATGGACTATGGAAAGGAATCACAAACAACAACCTCTACATCAAGGTAACTCAAGGTAATATTTTATTAATTGAAATTTATGTTGATGATATTGTTTTGGAAGTACTAATGATAGGTTAAGACAAAAATTTGCAAAGAATATGCAGAATGAATTTGAAATGTCATTACTTGGAGGAATATCCTTCTTTTGGGGTCTTCATATATGTAAAAGAAACCAAGGAATTTTTATTTCTCAAACTAAGTATATCATAGAAATGCTAAAGAGGTTCAGAATGGAAGATTGCAAACCCTTTTCCACTCCTATGCAAACCAGTTGCAAGTTGAGCAAAGATGATGATTGAAAGTCTACAGACCAGAGGCAATATAGGTGAATGATTGGTAGCTTACTATATGTGACAACATATAGACCATATGTAATGTAGGAAGTTGGACATGTGGCACGATTTCATGTAGCACCAAAGGAATCACATGTATTAGTAGTGAAGAGGATTTGTAGATATCTCAAAGGAACAAAAGAGTTTGGATTATGGTATCCAAAAGGAAAGGATATATCACTTATTTCCTACATAGATGTAGACTGGGCAGGTTGCATTGATGACCGATGAAGCACCAGTGGAGCAATTTTCTACTTGGGTGAGTGTTTAGTATCTTTTCTAAGCAAGAAAGAATAATAAAAATCCTTATCTATAGCCAAGGCAGAGTATATTGCAACATCAGTATGTTGTACATAGGTTCTATGGATGAAACAAACTTTGAAAGATATACAGGTTGAGTATGATGAGCCCATTCCAATCTATTGTGATAATACAAGTGCCATTAGTATCTCAAAAAACCCGGTGATGCACTCCAAGACGAAGCACATTCTAATAAAGTATCACTTTCTACGGGAACATGTTGCAGAGAAGAACATTAGAGCTGAATATGTGGGAACAAAAGAAAAAGTGGCATACATCTTTACAAAACCGCTTCCATGAGAATCCCTTGAGTATCTTGGCCAGAGACTAGAAGTAATTTATACTACAAAATGAATTCTTTTGAATGCTTATCTTATATGTCTTATATGTACATGAAGAAGCACCATAAATAAGACAAAGGTGGATAGATTTATCAGATGCAAAGGTAAATTCTTGGACAAAGAGCATAGAGGCATGTTTCCAACGGGAGTGATTTTCACATGGGAAGAATGAGCGATATGACTTCAAAGTGATACCCTTTGTCAAAGGGGGAGATATTATTCATATGAAGGGAAAGAGAGTAATCAAAGGCTTATAAACACAAATAAAAATCAAAGGAATGTAGACAGGGGGAGAATCCCTAAGGAGAGTTCAGTCAGGGGGAGCAGCCCCAAAGCGAGATACCCTTTTCCATTGATGTCAAAGGGGGAGAGATAGAAACATTGATAAAGAGTATAAGCATGAATGTTATCAAGACTAAGTGTCATGATCAATGTTGGTGTTACCACCAATGCCAAAGGGGGAGATTGTCAGACAGTTGGATTAGGTTGATGGATAGTTGGTATGTATTTTTTTTGTCATTGATGTCAACCATTGGAGAGTGATATTGTAGATTGATGTCAACCCTTGGAGAAAGTCCGATAGCGAATTCCGGTAGCACAAAGCTTTGGGTAATGGACCCAAGGTTGTTTCATGTATAATGGTATGGGTTTTAATATATTTCAAGGTAATACTATTCTATATGGATAGTACATGTCATTCCATTTTTGGTTCTATGTGGAACGTCACATAACTCCTCACAGTTAGAGAGTTATGGCCATGAGAAGTTGGAGAACTCGGGTTTGGGTGATGGACCCAATTTTGTTTGATGGATAATGGTATGATTTTTGATATATTTGCAGGTAATACTATTCTATATGGATAGTACATGTCATTCCATTTTTGGTGGTATGTGGAACATCACATAACTCCTCACAGTTTGAGAGTTATGACCTTACGAAGTTGGAGGACCCTCATATGTCATCTAGAAGCCCCAAAAGGTCAAAGTAGTCATAGTGGTTTAAGAGATTTTAGAAGCTAAATAATAAAGTGAAATGATGAGTGTACTATAATTCAAAGTGAATGCAAGATAAATTATTTAAATAATAAATTTAATGGAGAAATTAGAAGTGGGTTAACCCTAAAATAAGGAAAGTGGGCAAAGCGACCTAGAAGATGTTTTTAAGGAAGCTACTTGGAG
>JZKD02S0983336.1:0-13615 GCA_000966675.3 Picea glauca
GTAAAAGGAGGTTGCCCCCTCGAAGAGGCTTATTATCTAAAATTATCTCTTTTTCAAGGCGTTGAGTACTTTTCCTGAGGTTTTTCTATACTATATTGATGTTTGGTTCTTAACATATTAGCAGTAAAGAGGATCTTCAGATATCTCAAAGGAACAAAAGAATTTGGATTATGGTATCCAAAAGGAAAATATATATCACTTATTGCCTACACAGATGCAGATTGGGCAGGTTGTATTGATGACTGACGAAGCACCAGTGGAGTAGCATTCTACTTAGGTGAGTGTTTGGTATCATGGCTAAGCAAGAAATAATCATCATTATCTCTATCTACAGTTGAGGTAGAGTATATTATAGTAGCAACATGTACACAGGTTCTTTGGATGAAACAAAATTTGACAGATATACAGGTTGAGTATGATGAGGCCATTCCAATATATTGTGATAATACAAGTGCCATCAATATCTCAAAAAACCCGGTGATGCACTCCAAGACGAAGCACATTCCAATCAAGTATCACTTTCTATGGGAATAGGTTGCAGAAAAGAACATCAGAGTTGAGTATGTGGGAACAAAAGAACAAGTGGCAGACATATTTACAAAACCACTTCCACGGGAAGGCTTTGAATATCTTCACCAAAGACTTGGAGTTATTTCTACTCCAAAATGAACGTTTTTTTAATACTTTTTGAATGCTTATCTTATATGTCTTAGATATACACGATGAACCACCATAAGAGGACAGTTCAGTCACGGGGATCAGCCCCAGATGGAAAGAAACCTTTTCCATTGATGACAAAGGAAGAGATATTTATCAAATGTAGAGGACAGAGGCATGGTTCCAAGGGGAGCATGAGTGATATGATTTCAATATCGCATCAGAGTGTTTCCATCAATGCCAAAGGGGGATATTGTTGATTAAGGTTGGTTGTCATTGATGTCAACCCTTGAAGAAAGCCATGTAGCACAAAGGTTTGGGTAATGGACCCAAGATTGTTTGATGTAAATATGACTCATTATTTTTTTTTCATGGTTGATAATAAGTAAATATGGATTAACTCCAAAGTGGCCCCCTTATGGTAAAAGCCCTCATGGGAAGACGCTTTGCGGAGTAAGAGAACCCATGATTAATTGTGGAATAATGAGATGAAGGACAATGAATTTGTTAGGGAAACTATCCTAGATGTATAATTCTTGTCATTCCATTTCTGGTGGTATGTAGAATGCCACATAACTCCTCATGGTTAGAGAGTTATGACCATGTGAAGTTGGAGAACTTACGTTTGGGTAATGGACCCAAGTTTGTTTGATGGATAATGGTATGATTTTTGATATATTTGAAGGTAATATTATTCTAGATGGATAGTACATGTCATTCCATTTCTGGTGGTATGTGAAATGTCACATAACTCCTCACGGTTTGAGATTTATGGCCTTACGAAGTTGGAGGACCCTCATATGTCATCTAGAAGCCCCAAAAGGTCAAAGTAGTCAAAGTGGTTTAAGAGATTTTAAAAGGTCAATAATAAAGTGAAGCGATGAGTGTATTATAATTCAAAGTGAATACAAAATAAATTATTTCAATAATAAATTTAATGGAGAAATTAGAAATGGGTTAACCCCAAAATAAGGAAAGTGGGCCAAGTGACCTAGAAGATGTTTTTAAGGAAGCTACTTGGAGAGTATAAATAAGAGGCAAGGCTCTCTCATTTCAATTAAACTTGAGAGTATTGAACATCTATAGGTGTTTGAGGTAACCATGGATATCTAAGCCAAATTTATGAGGGAAGGTGAAGAAAATAAGGCTGAAATGCAAGGAAGGATAAATTCTTTTGATGGTTCTTTCTAAGGTATGTTATTTACAGGTCATCTAACCATTTTTGCTATAACTTTTTTTCTATAATGATTCAAACCCTGAAATTGCTATGACAATGAGAAAACATACCCAAGTATCTGTGGTAAATAATTCAACTTGTGGTTCATTGTATTTTGGGAGTTACACTCCGTGGAAAATAGGGTTTGTGGCTAGTCCCGAAACTAGTCAAAAACAGGTGTTTCAGGTAAAAATGTCATAACTTCTTCATAACAGATATAAATTCAATGAGACCAAATGTGTTGGTTAATTTATAGTATGTAGTAATTTTTTTAACAGTTTCATATCAATTCAATTAATATTTCATGCGGGGCCTGCTCTATAAGGTTGCTCTCTAGAATAAGCCAAAATTCAACAAGGTATGTAATTTTTTCTATAACTCCTTTTCTGAGAGGTTCCAAGCAATGAAACCTGGAGGAATTGCATAAAACACACTGAAGAAATTTTTTTATCAGATTCATATCTTTATACATTACAAGTTCAAAGTTATGATTACTTCAAGTTAGGGTTGTTGACTAATCCAAAACTAGGCATGTGAGACTAAAGAAAAGTTTGATGGAAATGCTAGTATCTTGTTGTTAAAGTTAAGAAAGGTTTGTAGGAATGTGATCATATGCACCAGGTCTATTATAGAGCTACAAGTCAGATTTGGATGATGAAATTGATGAGGGCTTTTGGTTAAGGTACATGTTGATTACAGGTTGTTTGGTATAGGTTGGTGCATGGTCGATGCACTTGTTTATGGTATAGGTTGATTACAGTTTGAGGTACAGGTTGATGCATGGTTGATGTATGGTTCATATTTATTGGTACAGGTTTACAACGGTATATCTCACAGTGATAGTGTGACAGTGGTTCCATCATTCTACTTATACTTCAGGGTGGCAGGACGGGGAAAAGACAAGCAGTTGTAGCCACCTTTCGGTTGTAGCTGAAGAAAATAGGGGTTTGTGCCCTCCTTTTGGTTGTAGCCAGAGAATTGGGGAGTTGGATCTTCCCTCGGGTTGTAGCCTGAGAAAGTAGGGGATTGGAGCCTCCTTCCAATTGTAGCTGGAAAACAAAGGAAGTTGGTGCTTCCAATGAATGTAATTCTTCAAGACATATAATAAAAAGAATTATGTGGTTTTATCTCGAATTGGGTTTCCACGAAAAACACTGGTGTATTGTGTATGTGTGTGATTGTTTATTTCTTACTTCTCAATATTGGATAATAATTCTACATTGATATAACATTTGAATAAAAAGGATTATAATTACGCTATTACTGATTCAATCCCCCTCTCAGTAATCCAACAACTGTAACTTCTAAAATTATAACAAGTTGGGCATTCATGGTTTACCAAAACCTATGAATGGGCCAAGCGTTCTTTTTTCTAGGACGGTATGAAACAATATGTATTCACCTTTGTATCTCATTATGATACATGTCAATGCAATAAAGGCGAAATCATCAAAGCTTCAAGAACAATCCAACCACTTCTTATTCCCCTTGCTATTTGGAGGGATATTTCTATGGATTTCATTGTTGGCCTCCCTAAATCTAGTAATAAGTCATTCATAATGGTGGTAGTCGATCGTCCTTCAAAATATGATCATTTTTGTGCTATTCAACGCCCATTCATTGCATCCACAATGGCTCAAATATTGATGGATAATATATTCAAACTTCATTTCATGCCTCATTCTATTGTCTCTAACAGAGATCCAACTTTCACCAACAATTTTTCACAGAAATTGTTCAGGATCCAAGGAACACAATTTCATCTCAACAATGCCTATCATCGCTAGACTAGTGGCCAAACTAAAGTTGTCAATAGTGTTTGGAATCATATTTACAGTGTCTTTCATCTGATTGAAAAAATCAGTGGGATCAATGGTTACCCCTAGTTGAATGGTGGTACAACACATCTTACCTTACTATTACTTGCATGACTCCTTTTGAAGTAGCCTATGGGAAAAATACATCATCGATTCTCTCATGCATGCCATGCCTCTCCTATTGACATTATGGTAGCTGGGGGAGGTATTAACCTCCACTTGTAACCTTTGACGAGACTAGAATATTCTGGGAAACAAGAGAAACCCTAAAGCCTTGGATAATAACCCTATAAGACAAGTCAACTAAAGAGAATAATTAATATTGAGTTTTTATCCCCTGGGAAGAGAAGTCGGCCTGGACAATTAAGAAGGAGAAGTATAAATAGAGGTCACTAGAGCTCATTTTTTACTCACTCAGTCACAACTACATAAGACCAGTTGTGTGCAAGTTTGGAGAGGATTTGTTGCAACTTGTATTTCATTTCCTGGCTTGGTCTTTGGTTATCTTTGCTTGGTTCGCTAGACTTGGTTAGCTATTGATTTTCTACCGGAATTATTTTCTTTGTCAAGGTTAAAGTGCTCGAGGGTGACCTTTGTGCCTATGGTTGGGTGACAATATTATTATATTGTCTATGGTTAAACGAGCACACCCACTTTTCTAACAGGTTATGGGACCACACCTCCTTCAGACATTCTAACCAATGGAAGGAAGCTAAGCCATAATATTATCAATATCATTGAAGAACTGTCGCTAGGGTTTCTAGCAAGTGCAGTTACTGAAGCATTTCCACTAGGGTTACTAGCAAGTGCAACTACAAACCCTAAAACATCTTTCCCAACACCTTATGATGGAACAAATTACTCAAGGAGAGGATATTGTAGTGCATCTTAGTCTAGTGCATCTATTGGCACTCTCAGAATGAAAAAACGTCAAGGTTGATATTTTGGGTCAAAGTCAATGTTTGACCAGTCAAAGTCAATGTTTGACCAGTCAAAGTCAAATTTTGACCAGTCAAAGTCAAAGTTTGACCAGCTATCAGTCAACAGAAATCATGAATGATCATCTACACTATTCAGCTCTTACAGGAACTCTTGAAGATGACATGTGGATAATTGACAAAGGAGCTTCCAGGAATATGACAGGAGACCAGGTCAGACCCTCCAGTTTGAATGAAAAGAAGACATACTACAAGGTATAACTTGGAGACAAGAACACCTATCCAATTGAAGGAATTGGTCAAGCCTCCATCAAATTGAAATCAGGTAACAATGTTCATTTGAGTAATGTCTTATATGTACCTAGTTTAGAAAAGATCCTTGTATCCATATTTTTCCTAGAAGACAAAGGAAATAGAATAGTCTTTGTAGATGGTGAAGTGTTGTCTTGGTCTAGAGACTCCATCATAGAGAATGCTATAGTTATTGGAACTCGTGAAGTAAGATTATACAAACTACTAGAATGTAATGATGAAGCTCGTATACATGATGAAGTCAATCCTAGTGAGCTTTGGAATAGAAGGTATTCTCATCTTAACTATCAAGCATTACCTTTCATTGAGAAAATGGTTGAAGGAATACCAGAACTACAATCTACACATGAAGGAATTTGCAGAGGATGTGCTCTTGGTAAAAATGTTAAGAAGCCATTCTCAAGTAGCAATAATAGATCTAAGGAAATCCTAGATCTAATACATTCATATGTTTGCGATATTATTCCATTCAAATCTCTAGGAGGTTGTAATTATTATGTAATCTTCATAGATGATTATGCAACAAAGACTTGGTTATATATCTTGAAGACAAAGGATGAAGTTTTCAAGAAGTTTCAAGAATTCAAAGTAGAAATAGAAAACCTCACAAGCAAGAAAATCAAGACTTTGAGAACATATAATGGAGGAGGATACACATCCAAAGAATTTGTTTCCTTTTGAAAAATAGCATGGATTAGGAGGGAGCTAATCATTCATCATAATCCTCAACAAAATGGTGTAGCAGAAAGGAATAATAGATCCATCTAGGAAACTGTGAAGGCACTAATGAACGATCAAGGTTTATTCATGTATTTATGGAGAGAAGCAGCCATGACAACAATATATGTTCATAATAGAATTCCCCACCACATATTGAAGGATATGACTCCAGAAGAAGCCTTCTCAGGAAAGAACCCCAATTTGGAACAGTTAAGAATCTTTGGGTTCCCTGTTTACATTCATATCCCCAAGGATAAAAGGAAGAAACTAGAACCCTCGGGAAAGATGGGCATATTTGTTGGATATGGTGAATCATCCAAAGCCTACATAATCTATATTCTAGAACAACATAATATTGAAGTCAGCAAAGAAGTAACCTTCAATGAGAATATGGATTTCAATAAATATATATAAGAATCCATGGAAGAAGAAGAATATGAAGAGCCTAAATAAGAAAACACCTATCTTCCAGAAAGTCAGAATGAAGAAACAGATGTTATAGGATAAATTGGTAGGTGCAAACACTAATTGATCTCCCTAGATCCACCTAGATCTAAAAAAAAACACACCAGAACATGATGCTTTCCTTAAGTTTTAGATATTGAATTTACTAACTAAAGAGAGATAGGTGACATACCGTTTAAATGCCACTTCCTTTCGCCATTGCCATCCTAGCTCTGTTCCAACGCTCATACAATGATGATCTTGCAATAGAACGCAACCAACCAAAGTGATAGTAATAGCATAAACTCAATATAAACCTATGTATGTGATCAAGGAATCATACAATAAAACACAACAAGATTTATAGGAAAGAATCATATTACTGTATCATATTAAATGTGAAAGAGAGATTACAACCATGGCCTTGATGTCGTAAGGTCCCTTGCAACTATCCTTCGTTCCCCACACACTTATTTCTCCAAGGATTCTAAGACCATGGATCTGATAACTACTCACAATCTATCTTGACAGAGCAAATCTCAAAGCCACTCTAACCAAGCTAACGATCCCAAGCCAAAAACAACTCAAGATGATCCAAAAATATCCAAAGCTAACTTTCTCCATGAGAGCTCCTCTCCTTTTATAAGTTGAAGAGGATAAGGTGATGAGGTTATGATGATATCACTAAATCATGAAAGCGAGTAAGATCCAAACGATTTGGATGCCACCTCACCATGGAAGTTTCTCCCTCTAGAAGCATCGAAAAGATGCTCGTTTTTCCCACGTATGAGCATTATTGCACCCTTCTTATAGAGTAACCTGTGAACCTCTCGCAACCCAGCTATGGTGCATCCTGCAAGAATCATGCATTCTCACACCCTAGCCATAGTGCAGCATGCGAAAATCATCTTTAATAGGGTTTTCATAAAGGAAAATGCAACTTCTTTTCTCAAGACAAGTTCTTCTCCCATCTTTCTTCAGGAACTCGGGCCACTAACCCCTCTGAAGGAAAAAGATAGGTTTACATCATTAACAGTCATAGGGATGATGAAAATAATGTGTAACAGAGAGCCCCCTAAAGTATGAAGTTAGAACAGAGTGATAGCTGAAATACTTTGTTGAGTGTGTGTAGGGAATAAGGAACAATCAGTTGAAATCCTGCCAACAAACAAGGAAATACAGTACAATAATACATCATCAACGAGGTAGGCATTACCATACTCAAAATACAAATGACTCAGAGCATAAATGTCTACATGCAAAGATCCATGTCAAGTAAGACAGGTCATGGCCACCAAACATACACTGTGGATCCATGCTGATATGACTCAAATATGAACATAGCCACCAAAAATACACTATGGATCTATGTGTTAAGGACTCAAATTTGAACATAGCCACCAGAAATACAATGTGGATCTATGTAACAGTGCACTGAATATACTCCAACACAACCTGGATCTGTCAGAAAATATCTAGGGTCTTCATCTCTACCATTCTATAGTACGAATCTAACCATGTGAATACATGTGTCGAAGTTGAACATGGTAGAAACCACTTGATTACCGGTCATTAGTGTATATCATTAACAAGTGCGAGGGAAATAACCATTGATGTCAATGACTCCCAAGGTACACTAGTACAATCCAACGAATGTGAATAAATGACCTGAATCGAACACTTGGTGGAATCTCCCGATTAGGGGTCAATAATGAAAACCCATTGTCGAAAGAGAGGAAACCTACCATTGAGGCATGCAAGTTCCAAGGTACCAATTGGTTTCTAAGTCTAATTCTTGGATAATGAGTTGAAGTCGACAGGAAAAAACTCGTCACAGGAGGGCTTTAATGTATCCCACATCAATGACACGAAACAGGTAACAAGATTTGATGTAGATCAGAGTAATAAGTGATTCAAGACTGACTCAGGGATGGCCAACGCATTAAAAGGATTTAAGGACTACAGAAATGGCCGACACAATAGAAGGATTTTCGGGTTGGACATCTTTTTGAAGATATTGATGACACAACAACTGTCTTGGAAACACTAACTCAACAATAGGGATCACATACCAATTTGTAATTTTATAAAGGAGTATGATCAAGAGATTAGCGGATTTTCCAACCTAGACACAAGGCGAGTGAAAGGGTGTCATGTTCAAAAGTGACTCTTTCACAGAATACAGGTTTAGATACATTTCTTTCCAAATTCCCCCCCCACCATTTCTGGCGAGTACCTCTTTATTTTTACGCAAGCTTAAGGAGGATAACATATGCTTGTAATGTAAGCTCATCCTTCGGACGAGTCCCTTGGAATATGTTTAATGAACCCTAGGAAAGAGTAGTTCGGTCCCATAAGGGCATTTCGATGTTTGTTTTATGAGTCCAAAGAAAGAAAACTCAAGGATTTTTCATGTTTAGAGAGTCTGAAAAAACACTTAAAGAGAACTCTCTCAGTTCATTTTTTGTAAATTAGTATGATGAGACCGAAAAAGAGATAAACTATCGCTCAACAGATGTTTTCTTCAAATAATTTAACGAGTGTGAAAAGAACAAGATCGCTCAACAATCTTTTCATGTTTAGAGAGTGTAAAAAGAGCTTAAAGGGAACTCCAGGGGGTTCCTTTTTCGTATAACCTTTACGAGTCTGAAAAAGTGATAAAAGTATACTCAGTTACATTCTCACGTATTTACGAGCACAAGAAAGAACAAAGAATAATCTCGGTAACTTATTCTCATGTATTTACGAGCATGAGAAAGAACAAAGACTAAGCTCGGGATTGTTTTTATTTTTACACAAGCTTTAAAACAAAACAAAACTATGCTTGGAACTGGTTTCATTTTTACACAAGATTGAACCAAAGGAAACTATGCTTAGACCTGGTTTAATTTTTACACAAGCTTGAACCAGAGGAAACTATGCTTGAGGTAAGTGGTTTCATTTTTACACAAGCTTGAACCATAGAAAACTATGCTTGCAACTTCCCAATGCATAACACAGGGATGGTTGGTACTTAGCCCCCGGCTTAAGAAACTATCGACTCTACTTCAGCATGAATTCCAAAGGATAAAAGTATTGCCCCCCAAGCTTTGTTTCATCCAATGACAAAGGCGGAGGAAATGAAGCTTCAAATACTAGACTAAGGACTTGACTCAAATAGAGAGGGGGAAAACTATTTCATTTTTTAATGAGCTTGACATAGAAACAAGAACTATGCTCGTAACCTCTGTTTCATTTTTTAACGAGGTTTCCACAAAGACGAAAAAACTATCCTCGTAAGTGGTTTCATTTTTTAACGAGCTTGAAATTAGAAAACTATGCTCAAAGACCTACGTTTCATTTTTTAACGTCGTTGCCTCAGAGATGCAAAAACTATCCTCGATGTCTTCTTGATCATGGATTCCAAGAGGACAATGCTCCGAAATGACACCATGTTAGGGGACAAAACTCGGTCATGGCTTCCGAGAGGTCTTTGCTGGAAGGAAGAAACACACTCTGGAAGGAAGACATGTCAAGGGTCACGACAAGAGTAAAGAGATCAGGCTCCAATAGCCCTACCAAAGATATTTCCATGTCAACTACCAGATCCAAGTCATAAGGGAGTGAGCTTACAGTGAGAGTCTCTTTTGCATCGGAAACTGAAGGCATGGGAGACAATTCCACATAATTGACCTATGGCAGGGGCAATACCATTTGCATATATGAACTGTTTAGGGAGGTAATCGAGTCAGGGCTGATGAATGAAAGTTGATCAATAGTCACAATTCTTTCATCGTGAGGGAAATATATCACATGAGAAAGAGTGGACACAATAGCTTTCATGGCATAGACATAATCCCGTCGAAGGAATAAAGCGAAATCCAAGGGGTCTTGGATTACCATGACGTCAATAAAGACAGTTTTCCTCCCAAAGTTACAGGAAACTGAGGAAGGGTCCCTAAAGGTTGACTTGTTCTTCTGTTAAAAGCTAACAAATTCTGCTTAACCAGTGCAAGTGGAGGACAACCCAAATCTTGCCAAGCAAAAGAGGAAAAAATACTAACGGATGCACCTTCATCTATCAGTGTCTAAGGAACGTCTCGACCACAAACATGTACTGTAATATGGAAAGGAATGTGAGAGGGAAGACGAGGTCCAATTAGCACACCCCAATCAAAATGGATGGCCTCATAACTTGGAGGGGGTTCCACGGGAGAAGGAGGAATAGCGCCCGGCATTGTAGATTTTGTATCAACGAGAAAAAAATGGGCAGTATCGAGTTTACTCTCTAGCGGGAGAGTAGGATTGACTGATGGAGAGATCAGATCGACCACTTGGGTTTCATTTTCCAAGGGGAGAATGGGGTCGACAGGTGGAAACAGATCGACCACTAGGGTTTCACTCTCTAATAGGAGAGTGGGATCAACCAAGGATGGGATCGGATCGACCACTTGGTCTACTAGTTCAACCAAAGACATGACCATATTGACCACTTGATCAATTGGATTGACCAACAACAAGTTCAAAGTGATCATTCCATCAACTACAGGGGGGTTGAGAGAAAATTTACGATAAGCAGCTGGAAGTTGAGGCTGTGAAATATTCATGTCTTCCAATAATTTCGAGGCTTCGTCCATACAAGGGAAAAGGTGAGTGAGATGACTCCCTTTGCATAACATGCATGGGAACTTGACTTTACTTAATATTCATGTATTCCAATAATTTTGAGGCTTCGTCCATACAAGGGAAAAGGTGAGTGAGATGACTCCCTTTGCATAACATGCATGGGAACTTGACTCTACTTTTCTTCTTCCCAACGTTATCATGACTAGTTGACGGGAGGTCATCAACATGTTGTTCAAAGGCGGACAACATGGGTTGGTCAGGGTGTGTAGACCATGCTTCTATAACCTTGGATAGACCAGGGAAATCCTTAAGAAGATGGCTACCCTTACAAAGCCTGAAAGGGTACTTGGGCTTACAGGTTGTTTGGGTGATCTTGACATCATCAACACTCCCAACAGGATTAATAGTAACTATTTTTTTTCCAACATGTTTGATAGTGGTTGAAAGTTTGGATCCTTGTTTATCTTTCTTCTTCTTAATCTTTCTTTTCTTCTTCTTCTTATACATCGGGTTACTAGCTTTAGAACTTTCACTCAACGAAGAAGATGAAATGGAAGGCGACCTTGCAAGCGAAGAAGGAGAAGAAGACCTTACTGGTGAAGAAGGTGAAGGATCAACATCAGGTTGATGCTCTTGGGGGGAAGTGCTTATGACTAAAGCACTTACTGGATTCGGGATTACCTGAGTGGAAAACAACCATACTGGTAATCCAATTGTGAGACCTGGAAAGCTCAAAGTAGCGATGTGAGGAATACCAATGTTTCCGTAAGAAGGAAAAACAAAAATTTCCCCTGGAGCAGAGGTTCCTTTATTGGTCATTTCAGGAATTGACGCCATTAAATAAATATCCCGTCTAGATTCCTCTAGGGAAAACAAACAATACACACTAAAAATCTAGTAAGCAAGCAAGCAAACAAAACCTTCTCACAATGAACGCACTAGTTGGTGATGAAGTCCAACGTCGTGGGGAAAAAGCAAGAAGGGGCTGAGATAGAGTAGGTGGAAAAGTTACGTTGACAACTTGCTTAACGAACTTACACCTTGGTGCAATCTCCCACACATAAACGTGGGTATACCCTCCAAGGATCCCGAGTGAGTTTGGCCAACATCGATTCTAGGTACCGTGAAGACTTGCCCCTCCACAGTCACCTTGTGTAAAGACCCTAAAGAGATAGGCCACTAAGGTTACCAATCTCTACAGTGATGCCTGGGGAAACAATCGACAATCTGATCCACGCGCAAGGGTATGGTATCTAGCCCGAAATCAGCTTGAAAGGCTTCCACTCATAATTGTGGGTATACCTCTCAAGCGACCCCCATAATACACATAATCTCTACACCAAGACCAACAAAGCAGGGTGAGTAAATCTACCAGTCTTAATGCGACCTCGTGATTGACCCTTGTGTTAGAAGGGATTCCCAGAACAAAATGTAGTAAGTGGATTTAACTCTCCCTATCACAAGATACTATGTTTGTGTGCAGCTTTGGAAAGTTATCTTTCACACCCATTCCAAATCCCTACAACTAATCTAATGTAGGTTTTCTACCAGAAAATATAAAAATGTCTAATCAGTTTTTATAAGCGCTCTTTTTTTATGGTTGTTGTTACTCAATAGGAAAATGGCATGAACAATATGGTGTTTTGACCGACTTGAAAGTTATGCAAAGAGATGAAGATTCAATCTTTTCATTTCGATGAAATCTATGCTACGAGAAGGAGAAAACATTTATCATTCCCATATACACAATGTCCCAAAATATATTAAACTCATCAATATCAAGATTCTCAAGAAATGAGAAAAAGGTATTGTACACCAATGCACGATTCATCGCCCCCCCCCCGGCCATGAGGGGGAATTTTTTTCATAATTTAAGATCAAAAAATGCCAAGAATCATGCAATTCCACTACTTCAAATGCAAGGATGCCCCCAATCTAATATAAAGCAAGAAATTAAATCTTTCCATTTCAAAAATTTCACTAAAATCAATAATGAACTTTGTTAAAACAAAGAAACCCAAACTAAAAGTTTTCTTTTAAAGTGAACTATTCAGAAGAAATATGATCTTTCCCTAAACAATTCAAAAGAAAACACACGCTTTGTAATTGAAAGACACTCAAAGCAAGAGACTAATCCTTCAAAGCCAAACAAAGCAAAGATGGCTAAAATCAACTCAAAGAATGTCAAGCAGACTATAAACAGATCAATATAGGCTCCAAAAGTTCAATCCAGCTGATCAAAGTGAAATTGGGCATCAAAAAGACAGGAAGACCTAATCCAAAACTTTTACAAATGAGTTCGCATCCTGGTAGTGGGGTACAGTGCGAGAATTAGGGATTCTCGCAGTCTAGATACAGGCAGGGTGTGAGAAGGTCACACTGAACTGAACAGTAGGGTGCGAACATCAATGATTCTCGCAGGCCATAGAGAGGTACAATGCGAGAAGGTTTGTAATCAAGAAATTTTTTTAAAAAAGGACAAAAATTTAGAGTGAACTTTCATATCCAGATAGTCTGGATGGATCTCCCATAGACTCAAAGACCATAAATCAAGCAATCAAAGCAAGGGAAACTAGACTAACTAGGAAAAAATCCATTCCCCAATATGGTTGCCAATTTTTTTATAGGATAAATCGGTAGGTGTAGACACTAACTGATCTCCCTAGATCCACCTATATCTAGAACAAAACACACCAGAACATGACGCTTTCCTTAAGTTTTAGATATTGAATTTACTAACTAAAGACGGATAGGTGACATACCGTTTAAACGCCACATCCTCTCGCCATCACCATCCTAGCTCCATTCCAATGCTCATACAATGATGATCCTACAAAAGAACGCAACCAACCAAAGTGATAGTAATAGCATAAACTCAATATAAACCTATGTATGTGATCAAGGAA
>JZKD02S0983358.1:0-13615 GCA_000966675.3 Picea glauca
TATACCTTTGAGATGATCAGATAAAGTGATAGTATGGGTCTAAATGTAGGTGATCAAGAGTATAATGGTGGAAAAAAGTATAGGCAAAAAGGTACATTGTGTGGTCCTAACAGGCATGTTTCATGGAAATATTTTGTGATTCTCTAAAATCACTTCGTCATGAGATGTGACCGGCTCTGAACCTGAAAAATCTTAGTACCAATTCCTGCATGAAAACTTGTGAAATGTTCGAAGAAAAACATAACATGCAAAAATAAGTACGAATGCGGAAAAGTAAAAGAAATTCAATGCATTCTTATACTTGTTGTTACACGCTTATTCCAGTGTTGATTGTTGTTTGAAGTGAATCAAGAAAAACAAATTAGCCTTAAGAACATTGTTTTCAGAAATTAGAGAATGTCCATTTGCAATATGGTAGTTTTATAATTTTTATGTATTTTGTGATGTTTTGATTTTTCTAATTTTGATTTTTCTAATGTTTTTCTTTCTTTTAGTGGTTTTATGATTTTTATGGTTTTTTGAGGTTTCGTAGGTGTATTTATTCCTACAAAAATAATGAAATGATTGAATGTGCAAAGGACATACAAATATATTAATGACCAATATTGCACACTGTGGGGTACTACTAACACCATTCAGATCCAAAGACAGTCTCCTCTTTGCTGCTTTGGATCTGTAGCACCACACTTCAAAAGATTCACTTAAATCTGGGTATCTTGTTTGCTCTGTTTTAAGCCAGTTGGCCAAAATTTCAGCCTGGTCATTAGAAGGCAATGCTAGAACCAGGTAAATGAGCACAAATTCTATGCTTTGACAGAGATCATTATCCATTTGGTAAGGCATTTTCTCATAAAAAAAATTATAGGTCAATTTGTGGCTTTGTTTCCCTTATAAAGGGTAACCAAAGTTTCACCAGATGTGTTCGCCTTGGAGCAGAAAGGATTACATTGCCATATCCCACTGCTTCCAAAACCTTTCCTATAATTTCAATCATCTTCAATTTTGTTTCCATAAGCATGACCTAAATCTTATATCCTTATCTATGTAAAAAAAAAAAGGTTATCTGAAGCTTCTGTCCACTTGCTGACAAAATTAGTTAAAAGATCCATCTTAGGCAAAATGTGACACAACCATAACAAGTCGGCCAAAAATTTTAAAATGTGATTTTCGTGGTCCTCTAGGACATCTTCTGTGTCAGATAATAGAGACACCACTTTATTTTCAAAAATGGCAAACAACTCCGATAGATTCTTTTTCACTTCATACTTTATATTGTCATCTACTGCAAGGAGAGGTGTGCCATCATCTTCAACAAGCATATACTCTACTTGCTCTTGTGAAGATGCTTTGAGTTCTTCTGGAGAAGCTAGCAAATCAGAACGTTTACTGTCAACTTGAATTGCAACATGTATTGCAGAGAGAAACACATTTCTTACTGCATCTGAGTCAACCAGTTGAAGTCTAGCAAGGACAGGAACGACTTCTGAACCTAGGTTTGGAAGGGTTATTATAATTTCTTCCTCTTCATGTTCCTCCCAGGGCGTAACCACCCGAAACTAACACACAACCATTTCCCTAATTGGACTGCAAATCTTACGAGGGAAGATATTCATTAACCAAATCTCTAATAAATCGAATGATAATATCGCCGGACGTTAATGAAACAGGTGTCTGATCATATCCTACCTAGTTTTCTCGAGATACGTATACTAACATAGGTAAATGGATATCCATGTTAGTAAGGTCAATGATCCCCATAGGCTAGGCTTACAATTAGGAGATCTTAATTCCAGTGTTATCTTCTCTTGCTAATAAATCAACACTCCCGAAAAATCCGTTTATGGATTTTGAATGCCAATATTTGGCTATACAACTCATAGGTTTGGCCATTTAGAGATTGTTCCTTTAATATTCCAGCATCGTTTGACCACTTTTTAGTTTTTGATCGATTGTTTGCTACAGGAGGTTAAAGTTCCAAAAACAATCCTAAGAGGCTTAAAATGCAGCGGTTTCTATATCCAACAGGCTGAGGGTTTGAAGAGCTAGTAGAGGCAGTTGCACAGGACTAGGAAGGCATAGCATGCATACAAGCAAGTCTGACTTCATCAACATGGAAGGATAATTCCACTTCAAATTATACAAGTAGAGTGAACATCTCCCTCCAGAAATCAAGAAGGATTGCAATTTGATCATTCACGCAAGATATCATTCTTGGGAAAGAATGAAGTTTCAACACTCAGGAGTGTAGGGGCAAGGGCCGCATTGACAGTGGGTCCATTGGCTCCAGAGTTTTTTCCATAAATAAGGGAAAGAAATAAAAATACTACCATTACCAAATTTAGTCAGACCATAGCATGTCGGAGCAGGTGGTGAAACATTCAATTGAAGTTCTGGTAGTGTGGGATGGCCATCTTCTGCACAAGAAAAGCTCTACAACGAAGGTTTTACAGATGCATTTTATTCATTTTTGTATGCAGATTTTATTCTAGGTTGAAGGTGGGTTGTGCAAACAATGAACAACCTATACCTCTTGCACAGGCAACTAGGGTTTCTGTGTTTTGTGTTTTTTATTTATTTTTAGTTTTTTTTGGTTTTGATGAATTTTTTTATGTTTTGCAGGTTTCAGTGTGGGCATAAGCTTCAAAGGTTGTGCACAATACAATCAATCGCAAGCTTAAAAAAAATTTATATTAAAAGAACACAACCGTAATTTTTAAGTTTTGTTTTGTTGTTTTTATCTTATTTATTTATTTAGTTATTTTTTATTTGTTGCATTATTAGTTTAAAAAAAAAACAAAGATTGGAAATTCAAAAAAAAATTGTTTTTTAGCAAATGGGGATCCCAAGTAAAAAATGAAAGCAATTTTTTTAATATGTTATTTTTCCTAAAAACATTAGAGACATCCTACTTTCTGATCCTCGAGATCGCACTAAGCGCGGAGGAGAGCATACTTATTGAAAGAAAAAAAAAACTAAAAATGATATGTTTTATTCCTTTGAACCTACCTACCCTACTTCTAATTGAAAATTAGAAATTGATTAAGTGTAGTCAAAGATCCAATGTAACCATGAACGCAACAGTAATAAGAATATGTTCATTGTGAATTTTGCAAACGATAATCTAAAATAGAGATAAACATGCGAAATTGACGATTGAAATTGTAAATTAACAAAATAAAAAGAAAAATTGAATGGATCTAACCTAGTACGTGCTTGAAACCATCCTTCGATAAGGCTTTTGTAGGTGCAATTTTCACTCCTCAGATCATGTCCCAATTCCCCGGTATTCTCCTCGATCTCCTGCTCACATAATTGTTCGTCATCAGATGTGTAGGGTGCTTCTTCAAATATTATTTCTTCATTTGCCTCTGGAGGAGTAATTAAGTTTTCAGCTGCTGTCAATATCTCCTCTTCCCAAGAAGAAGGGATCTCTACTTTTGCTAGTATCTGAGTGAGTTGATCTAGACTTATGCTCATTGAAAAATCATTTTAATGAAAATCAAACCAAATACTAGAAAAGAAAAAAAAACGAAAAATGAAAACTAGTACGAAGAAAGTGTAAAACAAGTGCGAAATGAGTACAAAACCAAAGATGAACAAAATCAAAAGCAAACTAGGATGAAAGTAGAAACTAATTCACAATCCAAACTAAGAAATTAAAACTATTTGTAAAAATAAAACACGCCAAACTTGAACTCCTTGCGTTACTGAGACCCTGTTGTCACCAGGTTATCTGTTCGCACAGTTAGTTCATCAAAAATAAAAAATAAAAACACACGTTTGCATAAAATAAAATCAATTGCACACAACTGAAAATTAAAATCTAACTCTAACCCTTTTAACACCTCCTTGGCAATGACGCCAAAATGTCGAGCGAATTATATGATAGTAATTGCGACATAAATTATCAATCCAGAGTCATAATCTTATGAGATGTACGCAAAGTATATGCAGGGTAAGAGGATTTCTAATCTATGCTAATGATCGAAAAGAAACATGTTAAACTATTGTCGTTGAATCTAAATCTAAGAAAGCACAAAATATGCAATTAATCTATGAAAGGAAACTATCCTAATGCTACATAAACTTGAGACTAAAACTGAATCTATGAAATCAAATGAGACATAATCTAACTATGAAAACAAAAACTTAATCTAACTACGAAAGCATGAAATCTAGAATTAATCTATGAAAACCTAAAAGTGCATAAATTAAATGAAAGCATTTTAAAAACATCTACAACAACACAGGACAAAAAGGTAAATGAAAAACCACTATGAGAAAGTAAAATCTTGCATTAAAACAATCCAATACATGAAAAATAATGAAAATCACTATCTCAAAACTACAAGACTATGAATCAAAGCTCAATCACTCTATTCTTCTATTCTCTATTCTAGAGAGAGGCCTCCTCTCAACTGATGAGAGAACCTGCTTATTTATACATGAATAAAGATAACAAACTCATAATTATAGATCCAGTTTTCTCTCAACCTATCCCTTCAAATCCTCCACAAATATCTTGGATAAGATATTCTATCCATGATCTTCTCCTTGAAGTTAGCTTAAATGGTTATCTCCAATTCAAAGCTTGAAGATGAAATTCTAATTTGAAGCTAAGTGGTGACTTTTGACATTGTGAAAATATTCAATTATGCCTGTAGTCATCACAAAACTCATCCAACTTTGAGATATAATAAAAATATGTTAATTTTCTAGTATTTAATCACAAATTCTCTTAAAAATACTCAAAATAAATAATTTGGAAAATGGAAATGTAAACCCATATGTTTTTATGAAAGTGACGATAATTATGGTTTTATGGAAGAATGAAATGGAAATAAAGGTGACAAATGGTATATGAAAGATGAATAAAGTGTCATATTTTTGCGACCCAACACCAAGTTTCTTCCATACAATTTTGGACATGATGCATGTGGATGCACCTTCATTAATGATACATCGATGAACTGTCATGTTCTGAATATTAACTAATATCTAGAAAGCTACCAAAGTGGGGAGACGAGGTTTCCCACAATATAGATCAAATGTGATGAGTCTAGTATCTGTTGGGTCGACTTCCCCAAGGCGGAAGGCAAGGATTTTTGTTGAGTTGGAAAAGTTTGGAGGACTTCCAATATCGACATGGTTGCATGATATTGCGCAAGTCATCGACCAAACTGTAATTGTGTGCCACCCTATCCTGAGGGTTGTTGACATTCCGTCGTAGTGGGATGCGAGGGATATGAATGGTGGGTTCAATGTTAGGGCGTGGAATCATCAAGGGTTGTTCGGTTGTAGCTGGGGCTGATTCTGAAGTGGTAGGAGTAGCGTTCGGGGTGCGTTGTATTGACGACTGTGCGTTTGCAGAATAATTTCTTCTTCGCTAGTGAGGAGGATATTGTGATCCACTGGGTTTCTAGGGTTTTGATACTGTCCCATTTGTGGTGGGGTGGGATGCATCTCATGTTGGGTATTCATCACATCTTGGTGTGGAATAGGGTTTTTCAACACGGTCGGGGGTGGTTGTTGTCAATATTGTTGTGGGGCCTTCTGAGGGGCAGACGATGCTAGAGGATGTGGCGCATTCATGGAGTCTTTCATCCATTTGAAGTCAAAAATTTGGGGGCAATGGTGAGTATAATGACCATGCTCACCGCAAAGAGTGCAAGGGAAGTTCGTCTGGAGGTTGTTGTTATTTTTCCTCCCTTGGCAGTTTTTGTTATTGTCCCCTTGGGGGTTGGGTTTAACCTAATTTTGGTTGCCCCTAGCAAGTTGGTTTTGTTGGGGTTATTTCCTCCTAGTCCTGGGTTATTATTGTTTCAGTTTTTACCTTTATTTTTGGCATTATTCCGCTAATGGGCCGGATTTTCCGTATTCATTTGTTCAAAATTTTGAAATTGATAAATGGGAGAGGGATGAACAGAGTTAACTCCAACGTGTGTTTATCCTTGTGGAGGAGCAACCGACTATGGAGGACCAGGAAATGGAAAATATGGATTATGTTGTGGCAATGATCCGTAGGGTGCATAGGAAGGCGTAGCGCTTTCACTAGTGCCCAGGTTATAAGTTGAGGTAGAAGGGGTACCTGAACTTGGTTGATAAGCCGAGAGCATGATGGGTGTCGACAGGGGTCCACTCATGGGTGGAGGAAGAGAAACTAGATATGGTTATTGGTAAAGAGGAGGGTAATAATATGGCCCTCCATACATTGGTGGATATTGGGGTGTACCATACATAGGTGGTGGTTGGATGTACGGATTGTGGTGTGTGGTGGTACCAATCAATCCATCTGCCACATGAGGCATCCGAGGTTTTTCCTGTCCGAATGGAACGAGTCTCGGTGCATCAGGTATTACTGTGTATAAGTAACCCGACTAAGCATAAATGAGGTCATATTTTTGAGCCTTGCTAATGTCTTCCTCTTCGATTTTGGGGAAGGTGGATGCCACATCTTTGTCAAGGATAGAGACGAGAGATTTGAGAAACCAATCGAGACATTGTTCTTTGGTGGTTTTTGCTTTGCGTAAACTACGTCGTCGACGCCATTCATGAATGTGGTCAGAAACATGTGTAGCTAAGATTTGTTTGCACTCAGAGAGCAGTTCAAGACCAGTTTCATGATGAACTGGTAGTTGAAATAAGGCCAAAAATTATTTGGCCAAGGATTAAAAAGTTGCGTGAGTTGTTGACTTTTCATCCACATACCATTTGGCTGATGGAGCAGTGAGTGTGCGCTGAAATAACCTTAAGCGGATAGAGTCATTCATGATGTTGTTTGAAGAGCACCATAAGTGGAAGGTCATGACATGGTTGGCGGGATCTTCCCCTGATTTTCCTTCAAACTTGGGAATGTATGAAGGTAGTTTGGTATGCATATTGGGCCATGTGGGGTCATGCAATATAAGTTCATTCATGAGTTTACTCAAATCAGGGATATTGAGGGACGCCAAATATGGCATGGAGGGTGGCAGTGGAGGATTATTTCCATCCATGGTGTGAGGAGGTTGTGTACCTGGCCCTTGAGGGGGTTGGTGGGGTTATACTTCTCCCTTGAGAAGAAGTTTTCCCATCACCTCCTTGTGAAGGAGATATAGTGGATGTTTGGCCTTGGGAATTGGACCCAAGTAAAGTGGAACCAAGTAAAGTTGATCCCAAAATAGAAGCACTCATAAGGGTGTGAGATGGTTGAGCCGGTGAGTTGGCAAGACTAGGAACTCCTCCTAGGATAGTAGGGAGATTTTGCAAGCATTTGGAACGACGGGGATTCTGTGGGTCCCCTATGATGTCCGACTAGAAAAGTGAATGTGTGAAAATGGTGATGAGAGTAATAAATGAACAAGATACTTGTATAATTTGGAGCTTCACAATATATCTCACAATCACATGTAATCAAATGAGCATCATACATAAATCAATTGAAAAAAATCATATATGTCGGTAAATGGATTTTGTCCGCATGGGAGAACAAAGAAAAAAAATGCTCATTTCCTAAAAAGACGTAATGTCCTTCCTCTCAAATAGCACTGGACCTTCCAATATCACTCACCAGTGGGGTCTAAATCCACCGGAAGAGGAAATAGTGAAGGATGAAACAATCATTTATAATGAGGGGTAGAGGGTGCATATCCAAAAAGAGCTGGAGATATTTCCCAATAGCCACACAAAATCTGATCAAGGTGCAATTGCAGCCCACAATTGCCACCTGGGTAGATGTCCTAAAATGTGGCCACTAGGTACCTTGGTCAAAGTGCGACATTTGTATTTTTGGCCTCAGAACTGGGTCACGGGTTGGATCCCTTCCAAGCATTGGGTGACTCAAGGGGGGATGCACAGAACAACTGGACCTCGGCCTTCGACCCTTCATGGGTATCTCCCTACCTTATGGTGTTAGGAACACTTGACTTGGAGGATTTTAAAGTTCCCTATTTGTCAACTTCTAATGTTTGAATATGTGAGAACCGGATAATGGGGGGTTATTTGGATGCCTACCCCTGAGATCCTACTTAGACTAAAAATTTATTTTGGCACCTCATGTGGAGAAAAACTTAGTGAGTTTTTAGAAAAAAAATTGACGTGGTTGGTTGAGATATTGGGGGTGTGAACCAATCTCGTTTGAATTAAGTAGGTGTGGATAATTTCTTCAAGAAATAGTGGGACATTTTGGAATCCCTTTGGAGGAAACTTACTTCGACCTCCATAATTCAATATGAAATTATGTGAGTGAGGAGTAACTTTGTGTATGAGCAAGTGAACAAATGTGCCAAATTTTTAATAGGTTAGGTGTCAATTTGCAACATGTGGACTTCATGTGGTCCTTACAGATCTTGATTACCTATCTCACTAGATGTTATTGGTACAACCTTGCAAAATTTTTAAAATCCCTAAAGACCTAGCATGTGGACATATGGGTCCTTACCAATCCTTTAAACTCCCTAATGTGGTTTACTCTAAGAAATCTTTGAAAAACTATCTTAGATTGCAAGCATGTGGGCATGTATGGGCCTGTTACTTCGATCTTTAAACTCTCCTAGTGATGTAAAGTAAGAAAGTAATTTCAAAAACTATCCTAATTTTGCAACATGTGGGCATGTATGGGCCCTTACAATTTTAAGATGTTTTTGAAAAGAAACTAAGAGGAGCCCTAGGGGGGCTTTGTCCTCTCCTAAATATTTTGTTAACGGAGATTAAATTTTCCCTTAATCACCTTTTTGATTCTCAAGATCGCTCTATGGTGCAAGAGAAGAGCATACTCAATGATTAAAGTTTGATTTCTACTCCCTATGCAAGTTTTTTTATATGTGATAGTAAATAACCTCAACTTAATTTTTACAATCAAAACAAGCCATCCATGTGGAAACCAAAGAAAAAGAGGAGAAATATGGTTTTTTTAAACCCCTCAGTGCCTATGTTTTGACTAACCTTTCATGTGGGAAAGAAATTTAAGTGTAGTGCATTTACAAATTGCATAAAAAGCAAGATTTTGAAGGCCAGGGGCCTTCAAATCATCACAAAAGCTCTTACAATGTTGAAATTTTGGACATATGTGTGGGTTATAGTTCAGACAGAGGCACAATGGGTGCACAATGCACATAGAATAGAATACCTTTTGGTGCACTGTGCACAGAGAATGAAAGTGTTGTGAGCGCACAATGCTCTGAATGCGCGCCTGTGGGCTAAAAATACCCGCACACGTTCTGATACGCGTCGGGGGGGGGGATTTTAAGTGGAATTCTCCTCCTCCAAATCCAAACTTATCTCTTGACAGGTAATTCTAGGCCTATTATGATCCCTGCAAGGCAAATGGGTCAAAAATAAGTGCTCAAACAACCCAAATAGGGAGGAAATTGATAGCTTATCCTCAATATGGTCGCCAATCTGTTGTGTCTGTTTCGTCACTTGGGTGAGAAAAACAAGGTCACTTACAAGTCTAATTGGGCCTGCTAGACAAGACAAAGGTAGTACATGAATTAAACAATACAAGCACATGAAATAAACAAACAACTAAGGAAATAACTAAATAAATAAAACTAAAATGCATAAGAAACTTTGAACCAAAATCAATCAACCAAATGATCGAGATTATGTTACTAATGGATAATTATATTAGTTGGAAAACACCATAGAGAAATGATGACTTATGGATCCCCTCTTCCTTCTTGGGAGGGCTCTTGAGTCCCCTATTTCAGAGCTCTTATTACAATGATAAACAAGAAAGCAAATGGTGAAGAAATCCAAGCCTATTCCCTCAATAGGTGAGTGGAATAGCTTATTGAGATGTTTCTAGAATGATCCAAGAAGAAAAAAGGTTTATTGAGGGTGGATAGAGGTAGCATAACAATACTATGAGATTCTTAAATTCTCAGTGCACCCATTGCCTCCATTTATAGCATGTCTTTGAGGAAATATCCAACTGGTCTTTAGTGTGAACAAGGGGCCCTTTAGGGCACCCTTATGTCTTTGACCAACCCCCCATTCAGATTCATCTCGGATTTGAGGGTCAAATCAAGTTGGGAGTTGGTCAAAAAGTGGGTGAGGGGCCGAAAAGAACCATAAATGCATCATTCACAGGAGTGTGTAGTGTTTCCTATACAAAGTCACACATATGATGCATTGTGTGCTCTACGAGATTCTTTGGCCCGCACACTGTGCGCGCACTTCCTTTAGTGTTTCAGCGCGTGTCAATTTTTTGACCAATTGTATAGTTTTTTACCCTTGGAAATGTATTTTTGGTGTTGTAGGTGAACTAATAGGTGTTTGGAGATGTTGTATTCATGTAACCATTTTCATGCAATGTTGCGGATGAAATTTTGAAATTTTAGTGATAACAGGTTTCTTCTCTTAAGAATTTTTCATTTCTCAATGTAAATAATTTTTTTTTTTTTTAGTTTATATATTCTTACTCTGACTCCACAGCCCAATGGGCAGAAGCACCTGGTCAAGAGATATTATGGATTCTTGATAACCCACAGGGGGTCATCATCCCACAGTTGGAGCCTTTTGTTGAGATCAATTCCTGCCTCTAAAATTTCCCTCCCCTTTTATATTTTCCCAACTTATTTTCTCCCCTTCTTTTCCCTCTTCTATACTTACCCATTTTCCCCTTCTATTCTCCCTTTCTATTTTTATACTTAGTCAATTTTTCAGAACGATGGGTTCCTAGGTTGGAGGACTCATGAATCCTCATCTCCAATATGCATTCTCACATAGCGAGTTTTTTTGACCTCCACATTATCCCATACTTAGTTGTTTCTGCAATCACGAGTTCCTAGGTTGGTGGGGTCAAAATCTCATATCCCATGTTCTGTTATATACATTTTATATCCAAAAGATATGTGATCTACATTTTGACCACTGGACTCCCCGAGCTTCCAAGTATCTCATTTCTCCTTTGTTGAGTTCGTCCGACAGCCTCACAACACTTAACCAATTTTTTACCTTCTACATTCCCGAGTTGGCAGATTCACAAAAGTCTCAAATCTTATTTTGGTCCTATCCATCCTCGCCACCTTCGTGCTTTTCCCAATGCACATTTAGTATGGTTTAATGATAATAACTCATTATGCATGTCTCATAAATATTGTCATGAATAGGTGAAGGGCTCGAGGAACTTCCTCATTAAACCACATTAAAGCATGATTTGTGGAATATTATATACTATCTCTCAAGCACCCATTTCTAAGATTATCTGGATCAAAATAATGCTCTCGTCAACTTATGGCAATAACAACTCTATGGAGATACGTTGAAAATGTTTGTACGAGAGGATCATAATTTTCATTGGTCTATAGAATACTCTTATTATTCATCCCCTTCTGCTTAGAAGGAAGTAATTTGGACATCTGGAATTGCACGTGTAGGTTGTGTTCCTAAATTATTTTACTGCAAGGAATTGGTTTCTTGGTGCGCCAAGAAATACATAACAATCCAACGGATAATTCCACTCTAGGACCATTCTCCCGTCATTATTTCGCCTCAAGTATTTTGTAATATGTTGAGACTCCTAGAGCTAATGCTCACCTTCAAAGGTGAAGATTGCAGAGACTTTTTGAAAAACCATGACAATGATCTAGATCTCTTACCATAATTCTTGGAAAAACCCACTGCCATCCCTGAGGATATTACCAGACTACAGGTCATCTTTTTCAAAAACCCATTTTGGGAAATTTCATGGTTATTTACCAGAGTTATGGGCCAAGAAAATACTGTTAGCATTTCCCATATGATTCTTTACATATTATATTTTACTGTCAAGGAGAGACCATCATAGTAATTTTATGTTGATCACATTCTTCTTTTCTTTATCAAGTCCTTCATCCAGTTATTCTACCTCTTTCACTAGACAAGTTTAACCAAAGACTGATAACTCCTTTTTTTTATTCTTACCAGGTCTTGTTGATCCTTCTACCACCCACCGTCTTCTGTCTAAAAGATTATTTCTTGTATTTATTTGCTTTATGGTTCACGGGAGCCCCAATCCCAGTCTTTAGGACAAACACATTTACAATTTCAAGAATATGTAATAAACTTTATATTTTTGTAAATTTCAAGAGAACTACTTCGGGAACAATCTTGATTGTGCTTTGTAACCTTGCTTTTAGAATATAAAGTATTTGAGGTTGATCTATCATTATATTTATTTGATCTTCCCATGTATCCACTCTCAAAAGTTATTTTGTGCATGTGGATCATATTCTTTTTATTTTTATGTGATAAAAAATATCTATCTTAAATTATGATGGATATGAGGAAATTTTGCTTATTTTCTTTAAATGTGTGAATGTGTTTGGTTCCTGGTCCTTTCTCGGGAACTTTCCTTTAAAAGAAAACAAAATCATTTTCCATTTTATTTTATTGTAATATTTATGTTTCTTTACTACGACAGACTTCTGTCAAGTCCAACATTTTGAATATTTAAATATCTCAAGAAAATATAAAAAGGAGTGCCACCTCTATAAAAACACAGGGGGATTTATATCCTCATGAGGTTGTCATTTCGGTCCTAACGGATTCAAGCGTCAATAGACCCCCTGGGATCTCTACCTCAAAAAATGTGCCATGCATTAATGAAAAAAGTGGGATTCAGTCATGAGCCTTGAAACTCCACTACTTGGATTCAAAGTTTGACTACACCAGTGGATTCGTGGCGAAAATTTATGCAAAAATTAGTATAATTTCATCAAATTTTGAAATTGTGACTTATGGGCCCCTCCCGAGCTCCTTGCCTCGAAATGTGTGCCACAATAGTCCATAGAACCTGCAATAAATGTAGCTTGTAGTGAATTTCGTTCCTTGTATGGAAGTGGCACATGGAACTCCCAGATTGTCCCCATCGTCTGTCACTCACCAAAAGGAACACGTGGCACTCTATGGGTGGTTCCATGTGGCGCACCATAGTGGTGCCATGTGGAATTCGTTTGGGGTGCCATGTGGCCTTTAGATATTGGCCCAAATGAGTGTATATTTGATAAAATCCACTTGACACATGACAGTTCTTGATGCTTCCACGTCAACACTGTACGAATTTCCACGTCATCCTATTGACGTCGCTGCCATGTAGAATGTTGTACTGCAATGTGGCGTCCATACGGTTCCACGTCACACCCTTCTACTGGCCTAAGTGGACCCCAAAAATTCCAAATCTTCTTGAGACGTGATAGACTATGGTGTCGTCACATCATCTTCTATACAACTACATTAGTGCCCAGTCATCATGCCACATCATTTGTTGTGTCAGTTCTGTTGGAGCATATCCCTAACTTACATTAGTTTATACCTAGATTATACTCCTAGATCTTGGTTAATACATTCATTTACACTTTATTTCACCTAATTTGGCCACATGGAGAAGAAGGGCGCCTCATCCCTAGATTTTAGGGAAAACTGTTATTTTTAGATCAAGACTCAACTCCCGGTTCTTGATTTTCTTGATTTATTCTTGATTTATCCTTGATTTATTCCAAATCCCCCATGCAAAACTCATATATTATTGGGGAATGTTCACCTCCTCTTTGAGTGAGATATTTATTCCTTAATTAATGATTTTTGTCGTTACTATTATTAGTAACTACTATTTCGGGTCAGTTAAGTGAGTTGGAACTGCTTCTCTTGTCAG
>JZKD02S0983369.1:0-40264 GCA_000966675.3 Picea glauca
AGTGGTCAACATGCTTACAATAGTTCCACCTCAACATCAAGTATAAAATAGGAAGTACTAACCGAGTTGTTGACTACCTCAGTCAACCTACAATCGCAACACTCACGACAGTGCTAGAATCTTCGGGTCATGAGACCTCCAGATGACCCCACCTATACGAGACAAACCCTGACTTATCCACCACCTACAAAATGTTAGCCACCAACTCTGTGGTCAGTAATTTCCATCTTCAGGACATGTTGTTGTGTCATCTAGGCCATCTTTGTGTTCCATGAAGCGAGAGTGCGAAGCTAATTTGGGAAGCTCACTATAGTCGGGTGGGAGGACACTTTGGTTTTGAAAAGATAGTGGCAATGTCACAGAAACATTTCTACTAGTCGAAACTTTGACACTATGTCGATAAGTATATTAGGTCTTGCATCGCGTGTGCTATTTCCAAACAAACCACTAAGAAACAGGGCCTTGATACCTCTCAACCTACTCCTAATAGGTCGTAGGAGTCCATATCAATGGACTACATGTTTGTCCTCCCATCCACCAAGATGGGAAATGGTTGTGTTTTTGTGGTTGTTGATAGCTTTTCCAAGATGGTGATTCTAGCCACCTACAAGAAAAACATTACAATAGAAGCCATTGCCAAGATATTCTTTGAACGAGTATGGGTATATTTTGGGATTCCACAAACCATTATCTCAGACCTTGATAGTTGGTTCCTGAACTCATTCTGGTTGAGCCTATGGTCACTGTTGGATACCCAACTCACCAAATCCAATGCCTTCCATCTCCAGATAGATGGATAAACTGAGGTTTTCAATAAAATGGTCATACATATTCTGCACATGTACAATTCAAAACATGCCCACACATGGTATGAGAGTCTTCCCTATGTCCAACATAGCTACAATCGAGCCCTGCATAGCTCAACTGGCCACAACCCCTTTTAGGTGGGGTTGGGATTCTAACCATTGGGCCCCATGGATGTTGCACTACCTCTGGCGACCACCTCGGACGACTCATGTCCTACTCCACCAGAATCTAACAAAGAGAACGGGTTCATTGACTGGATCCAACACATCCACCATCAGGTTCAGGATAGTATACATAAGTCTAACACCAAGTACAAACAATTCCATGATCAACATCGGGTGCCACATAAGTTTCAGATTGATGGTAAAGTTTAGCTGCATTTGCAAAAAGAACACCTTACAGAGCCCCATCGGAATCTTCTCCCACTTTGTTATGGGTCGTATACCATCACCAAGGCTGTGGGTGACAATTATTTTGATCTCAACATTCCCCCCTTCCTTTTTCTGCATCTAGTCTTCATCATGGCTCTCCTTCAGCCATATTTCCCACCATTATTCGACACCTCATAGATAACGAAGTAGTTGACATAAAAAGAGATCAACCCTAACTACATGCAACAGGAATCCAATGATCATATTGTGGACACACAAATCAAGGCCACTCGACAACAAAAGATCATGTATTATCAAGTCGTCAAAGCAGGGCAACTCCTACACCAAGGCAAGTGGCTCACTCGGGGCCAAATTCAACAKAAATTTCCTCATTTGATGGGGGAGCTCATYGTAATGGAGAACATTGCTTCCTAAGGAGGGAGGATTGATCCAGGTGGATATTGGTGGCCACCCACCTATTCTACTGGCTCAAAAAATAGTTTTCAACCTTGGCAATTTTTCGACAGTTTTTTGGGTTCCAAACTTTCGGGGTTGTTTTGWGGCCCTAAACGATGTTTTTTGGGGATTTGGGGCCCAGGTGAMAATTGAAGGAAATGCCTTGGGCCAGTTGAAAATTTTCATTCTTGGTTAGAAATTTCCAATGAGATATCATGCGCCTAAAATGAAGATTATATGCAWAATCTYTGACCCTCAGAAGTTGATGTACTAACTTACCCAAACGAGGCCCACRTGAATTTTGGCGCTTCATCTCCTAGGGTTAGGTTTTTGGATGTMTATGGTTTTTGACATTCYTGGTTATTGTAAAAGGCCTTCAGAGCCTCATTGTAACCATATTCTTGTGAATGAGCACARTTGTCACATCTCTTCTCARAGATAAGCCACCACCATTCCAGCAAGCTTATTTTCTGCTACATTTTACAGTTTCAACTTATTTCCTTATTGAATAGAAAACCAGTTTTATTATATCTCTTTTATTTTTTGTTAAGAATCTTTGAATAATCTGTATTCATTTTGTTCTGCTCATAAAATCTAGATCAACATCAACTAACTAGGTAGAGATAACTGATAAGCCATTGAGCCCATACACTTGAGCACTTCATAAGGACCATAAAATTTGGGTCCAAGTTTCTGTCAATATTCAAATTTGAGTGAAGTCTTATTATAAGGTTGTATTTGAAGAAACACTTGGTCCCCTTCAACAAAATGTCCTTCAGAATGACCTTGATCTACTTGTTTCTTCCTGCGATTCTAAGCCATGACCAACTTGTCTTTGAGGGAACATAGAATATCCTGTCAAACAGTGATATTTTTTTCAACCTCATGAACCTTCAAGACCCCTAGAATATATGAGAGAACCGATGGGGGGTTTATCCAAGGGATAAAAAAATTATCAAAAATCAAAGTGTTTGAAATTTCTCAAAAACATATTCATTATGTAGATCTGATTCTCACAATCCCAACACAACTTTAATGGGCTCAAACAGAGTTTGTATGAGAGAGATATCGCATTCTATCCATTTTTTCCAAACAGGAAAAAAAATGTTGATTGTATAGTCCGTACAGGTCATGTGGCAACTAACCATACGATCATACATGATGACTAGGCAGGTGGAAACATAAAAAGGTTGATTGTACATCGGTACGTGGACCAATCCATTGTTGACATGTGGCCCAGCGAGGGGCCACCACATGACACCCCTTTTGTTTGGTAAAATTTTGGGTTTGGACTCTGCGGGGGTCGAACCCCACACCTCTGGGTGAGAGAGTGGATAGCGCGTAAGCTGGACTGCCAGTCTGCCTATGAGTGTTTCTTACCCATGTAGTTCTTAGTTTGTATTTAAGTTTGAATTAATTGTTGTTTCGGTTGTAAAAGGGCTTGGTCTTAGCCCCATCCCATGGTCACCATACACCTTACCACATGTCCAACAACACATGGAGCCAATGGTTAAGCCGACGATTGCAGGAATTAGGTTGGTGCCCAACCACATGGGGCCATGCGACCATAACCTCCACCAGAAAGATGATAACACCCTAATGGTGCGATAGTTTTTCCCATTTTCCAGAACTATGTGTGGTGTTGAGTTTTAGCATGGAAAACACACAAAGGTCGAGTTAGTCACACAGTGGGTGCATTTTGACAATCGGAGAGAGTCAGTTATTGGAGAAAATTTCTAGGAAGTGTATTTTCTTCATTTTTTAGCCAAACCAGGTGCAAGAAGAGCCCATCTAGGGGTTTTGGGGAATTTTGGAGCCATTGGAGCCATCTATTTTGCATTTTGAGCATTATAAAGCATTGATTTTAACACTTTGAGCATATAATGAAAATGATCAAGTAGAAGTTGGACCATGAGATGTTTCCCAAGAGAGGGGTGAACTCCTTTATAATTTTGTTGTGTTATGTCCTTATTTTGTTGGATTTTTATGACTGTTTATGTTGTTGATATTAATTAAAAAACTCATTAAGTTTATTTATTTCAACTTGCTCCAATTTCCTAAGACACATACATATTTCACTTGCAATTTTGTATACACAAAAAAATTTCATTTTTAGATCAATTTGGTATTAGAGCTTAAGTTTTTAGAAGGTTTGATTGGTTGCAAGTNAGATAAGCCACCACCATTCCAGCAAGCTTATTTTCTGCTACATTTTACAGTTTCAACTTATTTCCTTATTGAATAGAAAACCAGTTTTATTATATCTCTTTTATTTTTTGTTAAGAATCTTTGAATAATCTGTATTCATTTTGTTCTGCTCATAAAATCTAGATCAACATCAACTAACTAGGTAGAGATAACTGATAAGCCATTGAGCCCATACACTTGAGCACTTCATAAGGACCATAAAATTTGGGTCCAAGTTTCTGTCAATATTCAAATTTGAGTGAAGTCTTATTATAAGGTTGTATTTGAAGAAACACTTGGTCCCCTTCAACAAAATGTCCTTCAGAATGACCTTGATCTACTTGTTTCTTCCTGCGATTCTAAGCCATGACCAACTTGTCTTTGAGGGAACATAGAATATCCTGTCAAACAGTGATATTTTTTTCAACCTCATGAACCTTCAAGACCCCTAGAATATATGAGAGAACCGATGGGGGGTTTATCCAAGGGATAAAAAAATTATCAAAAATCAAAGTGTTTGAAATTTCTCAAAAACATATTCATTATGTAGATCTGATTCTCACAATCCCAACACAACTTTAATGGGCTCAAACAGAGTTTGTATGAGAGAGATATCGCATTCTATCCATTTTTTCCAAACAGGAAAAAAAATGTTGATTGTATAGTCCGTACAGGTCATGTGGCAACTAACCATACGATCATACATGATGACTAGGCAGGTGGAAACATAAAAAGGTTGATTGTACATCGGTACGTGGACCAATCCATTGTTGACATGTGGCCCAGCGAGGGGCCACCACATGACACCCCTTTTGTTTGGTAAAATTTTGGGTTTGGACTCTGCGGGGGTCGAACCCCACACCTCCGGGTGAGAGAGTGGATAGCGCGTAAGCTGGACTGCCAGTCTGCCTATGAGTGTTTCTTACCCATGTAGTTCTTAGTTTGTATTTAAGTTTGAATTAATTGTTGTTTCGGTCGTAAAAGGGCTTGGTCTTAGCCCCATCCCATGGTCACCATACACGTTACCACATGTCCAGCAACACATGGAGCCAATGGTTAAGCCGACGATTGCAGGATTTAGGTCGGTGCCCAACCACATGGGGCCATGCGACCATAACCTCCACCAGAAAGATGATAACACCCTAATGGTGCGATAGTTTTTCCCATTTTCTAGAACTATGTGTGGTGTTGAGTTTTAGCATGGAAAACACAAAAAGGTCGAGTTAGTCACACAGTGGGTGCATTTTGACAATCGGAGAGAGTCAGTTATTGGAGAAAATTTCTAGGAAGTGTATTTTCTTCATTTTTTAGCCAAACCAGGTGCAAGAAGAGCCCATCTAGGGGTTTTGGGGAATTTTGGAGCCATTGGAGCCATCTATTTTGCATTTTGAGCATTATAAAGCATTGATTTTAACACTTTGAGCATATAATGAAAATGATCAAGTAGAAGTTGGACCATGAGATGTTTCCCAAGAGAGGGGTGAACTCCTTTATAATTTTGTTGTGTTATGTCCTTATTTTGTTGGATTTTTATGACTGTTTATGTTGTTGATATTAATTAAAAAACTCATTAAGTTTATTTATTTCAACTTGCTCCAATTTCCTAAGACACATACATATTTCACTTGCAATTTTGTATACACAAAAAAATTTCATTTTTAGATCAATTTGGTATTAGAGCTTAAGTTTTTAGAAGGTTTGATTGGTTGCAAGTGCTTTTTTTTTTTTCTGATGATTACAAGGTTGAATATCACAAGAGGAGAAGGGAAACTTGTAGAGCCAAGTTCTCAACTTTCAAGAAGGATAAAAATACATTCACCTTAAGCTTGAAGGAGGCATTCACCAAGTATGGCTCATGAGGAGAGTCATGAAATTCCTACTTCAGAAGAAGAAACTTTTAGAAAATCCTTTTATGATATGACATAAATGGTGAAAGTTTTATTTTAGGAAAGTAATCCAAGGTTTCAAGGTGAAATCTCAAATCCTCCACAATGTAATGAGGATAATGGTGATAAGACTACAAAAGGAAAAGAAGGAAATGTCGATACTCCACCTCCTTCACCTCCATCTTCCACTTCTTCTACCATTTCACAACCACCTCCAAATTCTCCAAAATAACATGGTAAAATTCCTCCACAAACTCCTTTTCTTAATCTTGATATTAAGTTTCAATTGCCTATGTACAATGTAGAGGTAAATTCTGAGAAATTGGATAATTCGATTCGTCAAATTGAAGTGTATTGTAGGACACAAAGAATCCAAGATGATGAAACTAAGATTCAACTTGATTCTCTTAGATTGGAAAGTGCAACAATCATTTGGTGGGAAGCCAAAACTCAAGAGGACATGAAGAATCATGGTAAATTGTTATCCTCTTGGAATGATTTTATTGTTGCCATTAAAAGGAAATTGTATCCATTAGCATACATGCAGAAAGCTATCATGGATTAACAAAACTTTAGACAAGATAANATGGTGAAAGTTTTATTTTAGGAAAGTAATCCAAGGTTTCAAGGTGAAATCTCAAATCCTCCACAAAGTAATGAGGATAATGGTGATAAGACTACAAAAGGAAAAGAAGGAAATGCCTATACTCCACCTCCTTCACCTCCATCTTCCACTTCTTCTACCATTTCACAACCACCTCCAAATTCTCCAAAATAACATGGTAAAATTCCTCCACAAACTCCTTTTCTTAATCTTGATATTAAGTTTCAATTGCCTATGTACAATGTAGAGGTAAATTCTGAGAAATTGGATAATTCGATTCGTCAAATTGAAGTGTATTGTAGGACACAAAGAATCCAAGATGATGAAACTAAGATTCAACTTGATTCTCTTAGATTGGAAAGTGCAACAATCATTTGGTGGGAAGCCAAAACTCAAGAGGACATGAAGAATMATGGTAAATTGTTATCCTCTTGGAATGATTTTATTGTTGCCATTAAAAGGAAATTGTATCCATTAGCATACATGCAGAAAGCTATCATGGATTAACAAAACTTTAGACAAGATAAAGGTCAAAATGTTCAAAACTACACTCATGAATTTAGGAGAAGAGCTTTGATTTTGGGTATGTATTTATCTTCTTAAGAAACTTTACTCAAATAACTTGGAGGATTGCATAGCTATTGGAGACACACAATTCACACATTTAACCCTACAAATCTAGATGAATTTTGTGTACATGAAACTCATTGGGAAGCAAGAGGGAAGAATACTCCTCAAGAGGGCAAAAAGAATCCATTTTATAATGGAGACAAAGGAAAGAGGAAATTCAAAGGAAATGGAAATAAGAATGCTTCAATCAAGAAAGAGGGAGAAAAAATATCATGTCAACATTGTTCAAAAGATGTCCATGATGAAGACCATTGTTGGAAACTTCATCCTGAAACGAGACCCAAAAGTTCAACAAGAAAAGGAAACCAAATAATGTTGCAACTACAAAACATGATTTAGGATCTGATTCGAGAGATGAAACAAAAATCACAGCTATGGGTTTTCAAGGTAAGGACTCTATTAGCAATACTAGTTCTTTAAGTAGTAGCCTCAATGAAACTCAACATGAAAAAGAAAGAACAGAGCTTTTGCACAGAAGGTTAATTTCAAATCATACAAAGATAGATACTCTATTTGATACTAGATATCAAGAAAACCTCATTTCTAAATACACTATTAAAACGTCACATTTGGAAACTACTCCTCATCCTAAACCATATCCTCTAGATTGGATATGTGAGAATGGAAAATTTAATGTGAAAAAAAGATGTAAAGTTATATTTTCCATCACTATAAACTTTATAGATTATGTAGAGCTTGATGTTATTCCATTGGATATTTGTGGTATTGTGTTGGGAAGCCCATATTTATATGATAGGAGAGCCATATTTTATCATCATGAGAACAAATATCATTTTTTTTAAAATGGAGTTGAGTACATTGTTAGAGAACATACAAAGAAGTTGAATTTGTCACTTGTTAATGTTGGAAAAATGAAGAGATTAGTCAATGCTAGCAAAAAAATTGTACTCTTGACGATCAAACCCAAAGACAATGTTGAAAATGAAGATTTCCAAGGTTGTGATGCAAAGTTAAAATATGAATTATATAAGTTTGTTAATGAATATGATGAGATGTTTCAGGAACCAAAATGATTGCCTCCTAAAAGAGGTATCCGACATGAGATTCAGTTGCAACAAGATTTTCCTCTTCCAAACATTGGCATGTACAGGATGTTAGTCATGGAGAATGGTGAAATTAAAAAACAAATCCAAGAGTTGATTGACAAAGGGGTTATCATGCCAAGCACATCGCCNATACTCCACCTCCTTCACCTCCATCTTCCACTTCTTCTACCATTTCACAACCACCTCCAAATTCTCCAAAATAACATGGTAAAATTCCTCCACAAACTCCTTTTCTTAATCTTGATATTAAGTTTCAATTGCCTATGTACAATGTAGAGGTAAATTCTGAGAAATTGGATAATTCGATTCGTCAAATTGAAGTGTATTGTAGGACACAAAGAATCCAAGATGATGAAACTAAGATTCAACTTGATTCTCTTAGATTGGAAAGTGCAACAATCATTTGGTGGGAAGCCAAAACTCAAGAGGACATGAAGAATMATGGTAAATTGTTATCCTCTTGGAATGATTTTATTGTTGCMATTAAAAGGAAATTGTATCCATTAGCATACATGCAGAAAGCTATCATGGATTAACAAAACTTTAGACAAGATAAAGGTCAAAATGTGCAAAACTGCACTCATGAATTTAGGAGAAGAAACTTTGGGTATGTATTTATCTTCTTAAGAAACTTTACTCAAATAACTTGGAGGATTGCATAGCTATTGGAGACACACAATTCACACGTTTAACCCTACAAATCTAGATGAATTTTGTGTACATGAAACTCATTTGGAAGCAAGAGGGAAGAATACTCCTCAAGAGGGAAAAAAGAATCCATTTTATAATGGAGACAAAGGAAAGAGGAAATTCAAAGGAAATGGAAATAAGAATGCTTCAATCAAGAAAGAGGGAGAAAAAATATCATGTAAACATTGTTCAAAAGATGTCCATGATGAAGACCATTGTTGGAAACTTCATCCTGAAACGAGACCCAAAAGTTCAACAAGAAAAGGAACCCAAATAATGTTTCAACTACAAAACATGATTTAGGATCTGATTCGAGAGATGAAACAAAAATCACAGCTATGGGTTTTCAAGGTAAGGACTCTATTTCCAATACTAGTTCTTTAAGTAGTAGCCCCAATGAAACTCAACATGAAAAAGAAAGAATATAGCTTTTGCACATAAGGGTAATTTCAAATCATACAAAGATAGATACTCTATTTGATACTAGATATCAAGAAAACCTCATTTCTAAATACACTATTAAAACACCACATTTGGAAACTACTTCTCATCCTAAACCATATCCTCTAGATTAGATATGTGAGAATGGAAAATTTAATGTGAAAAAAAGATGTAAAGTTATATTTTCCATCACTATAAACTTTATAGATTATGTAGAGCTTGATGCTATTCCATTGGATATTTGTGGTATTGTGTTGGGAAGCCCATATTTATATGATAGGAGAGCCATATTTTATCATCATGAGAACCAATATCATTTTTTTTTAAATGGAGTTGAGTACATTGTTAGAGAACATACAAAGAAGTTGAATTTGTCACTTGTTAATGTTGGAAAAATGAAGAGATTAGTCAATGCTAGCAAAAAAATTGTACTCTTGACGATCAAACCCAAAGACAATGTTGAAAAAGAAGATTTCCAAGGTTGTGATGCAAAGTTAAAATATGATTTATATAAGTTTGTTAATGAATATGATGAGATGTTTCAGGAACCAAAATGATTGCCTCCTAAAAGAGGTATCTGACATGAGATTCAGTTGCAACAAAATTTTCCTCTTCCAAACATTGGCATGTACAGGATGTTAGTCATGGAGAATGGTGAAATTAAAAAACAAATCCAAGAGTTGATTGACAAAGGGGTTATCATGCCAAGCACATCGCCATGTAGGTCACCAATTGTTTTAGTACCAAAGAAACATGGTACATGGCACATGTGTGTAGATTTCAGAGCATTGAACAAGATAACGATAAAGAAACGTTACCCTCTTCCTAGAATTGATGATTTTCTTGATCAATTGAAATATGCTATGTATTTTACTAATTTGTACTTGAGAAGTGGATATCATCATATTAGGATTGTTGAAGGAGACACATGGAAGACAATTTTCAAAACAAATCAAGGTTTGTTTGAATGTATGGTTATGCCATTTGGGCTTTGTAATGCTCCTGCAACATTCATGAGAGTTATGAATGATGTTTTAAGGCCTTTTCTTGATGATTGTGTAATTTTATACTTGGATGAGATATTGATATTTAGAAAATATTGTGAAGAGCATGTTAGGCATGTAAATCAAGTTCTAGATGTCTCAAAGAAAGAAAATTTTCTTTTAAAGATGTCTAAATGTGAGTTTGGAAAGACCTCACTTGTTTAGTTGGGACATATTCTTGGAGGAGGAGAAATGGAAATAGATCCTTGAAAGGTCAAAGTCATTTTGGATTGGCCCAATCTCAACAATATAACAAAGGTAAGAAGATTTTTGGGAGAAACCCAATATTCGAGAAAGTTTATTGTTAACTTCTCTTCAATTGCAGCTCCATTACATGTACTGACAAGCATCAAGAAAGTTTTCCAACAGGGAGGCAAGCAACAAAAAAATTTTGATGCATTGAAGGAGAAAATTAGTTCAACTCCAGTTCTTGCACTTCCTGACTTGAGACAACCATTTGAGATACAAACAGATGCAAGTAACTATGACAGGTGAGCAGTCGTGTTGCAACATGGTAAGCCAATTTGTTTTCATTATGAAACTTTTAATGGTCTTATGATTAATTATCCTACATATGATAAGGAGTTGTATGCATTGGTGCTATGTGTGAAAAAATGGAAACATTATGTTGAAATAATGCAACTGCAAATTGTATTCTTATTATTATCTAATATATTATTCATTGGATCAATCCCCATTATGGATTGATCATGTCGGCTATTGTAATGGGACCAAATCCCCTTTTGCGGATTGGTCAAATGATAATTATAATACACAAAATAAGAAGTCAACCCCAACAGACATTAAAGAGGCCCCAAAATATATAAATGTGGTTATAACCACCCAGTTTGAGAAGTCAGAACTGCCAGTGAAGAGACACTTCATAGGTGCCAGTCTTGTAAAAATAAAGAGGTCAGCGCCTCACTTAGACACACAACTCACTTGCTCATTTGAGAGAGAAATTTCATAATTACAGTTGGAGAAGAAAGAGAGAGAGTGGCGCATCTTTTGGAGTGGATCTTTTGTATTAGATTGAGGTATCTCTTGCCATTGTATTGGCTATCTATAATCAAGAAGTTTTGCTGGGTTTTCTTCCCCTAGAGGGTTTCCCGGGATAAATCTTGTGTCTCTTTTGATTGTGTATTTCTCAGTGATATTGTCTTTATGTTGTTGTTATCTATTTAAATGAAAAGAACTATAATAATGGCATAAAAATTAACATGGTATCAGCGCCAGGCTGAAGAGAGCATATTTCGCAAGAGAAAAACATGACTATTGTCGTACATGCAAATTAGGGATTTTTGATGGTGAAGCTTTTTAGCCCCAAAACCATCTATAAAAGTGTGCCCTCCCTCAAGAATTACTTTGGAATCGTCAGTGCACCTTTTCACTGGGTGGATCTCCCAGAAAGTGAAACCCTAGTTTCACAAAAGTACCAAAAAACCAAAGTACTAGAAGTACTAGAGTACCAGAAGTATCAGAGTACTAGAAGTACCAGAAAACTAGAAACACCAGTCCATAAATATGTAGATCAAGTTTGAGGGGGTAAAAGTTCCATTTTTGGAAATCTGATTGCACCAGCTTACTCGCCTCAGCTCAGCGCATCTATCCCCTGGATCAGAATTTCAGAATTTGAAGTTTGAGAAATTAGGGTTTCCTCATGAAACCCTAAGTTGTAGTTGCAGTTGCAGCCTCAGAACCAGTTGCAATTGCAACCGCAGTACCAGTTGCAATTGCCCTTGAAGTTTTTAAGAGTTGGTAATGATTACCACTACTTCTATATGGAGCCACTACCTGCAAATGTTATCAGAGGTATGCACTCACATATGTTTAAATGGTTAAACTTTAAAGAGTATTTGCAGGAGAAGGGATATCTTGCGATAGATCCATAAGGATCTCAAGATCCAACACATTTAGAGGAATGATGCAACCCAGTTGTGATTATTTTGATATGCATCCATTTGTTTTATTGATCAATATTTCATGTTGTAGCTATGACCTTCATTCTAACCTTTTCTGAGTCAAGGTATTAGATGGATTAAAGGTTGAGATCATAGAACCTATCCTCTAACCCAACCTTCTATCAATATAGTGTATTGTCTTAGTACAAAAGACAGGTTGAATAAGGCACTCATCATATTGAATGAAGAAGACTCGGAAGAAAAGCAAGCACTCATTCTCGAGGACAAGACTCCAGGTTTGATTAATCAAGTTAATAATATTCAAAGGTACACATGACAAGTTGATGACTATAGTTGAAATAACAGTCTTTGTAAAGTATCATATAGTAGTACTCGACCCAATATCTTAGGGCACTAACTAAGGAGGATAGACTGTACCCTTAGCTGTACTACCCGACTACCAAGGTACTAGAGAGTATCTTCCCTAGTGTTGTTCTCGATGACACTATAGTAGTCAAGCGATCGATTGATTTATCTAAAGAGGGATTCAGGTAATCTAGGTCGATCTATACACAGGTGTTGTCTGAGGCGCTACCACTCAAAGGGGTACCAACAGGGGTTACAAGGGTGGCCAACAGATGTGCGCTTAAGTAGCACTTGTATTTCCTGTATGTATGAATCCCTCAACCACAGGTTTATGTGCGTAACGACAAATCTCTGTGGCTTAAAGACGTCAGCATATGTCTCTACCCTGAAACAAATTTAACCCACACTTTCTACCAAGGAAAGTGCTCTGATACCACTTGTAATATACCAGATATAAAATGTATGCAGAATAGAAGTAAAATGCTAGTAATGGAAGAATAATSGCAATATAACCAGAACATTCACCACAATAACACTAAAATGATATAAGAATAAMAASATAAATAACACTTTGAATCTGAAAGCAATGTTCATGGGCCTCTTCGAGGGGGCAACCTCCAGTTGAGCAGAGATMTATTACAATAATATCCAAGCTAGGGTTCTCATACCCTCGACTCCTATTTATACTAAAAAGAAGCATCTAGAGGAAGATTCTTCTAKAAGTGGAACCTTCTATTAGGTATTCTTATATCCTCCTTGTTCTATTTTATTGAAAGGCCTTATTAATATTGACCTTTATTACATCTKAATATATTGTTCTACCTATGTGTGGGTTAGGACCCTAACAGTTAACAACCATAACATGAAATAATCATAACTTTGTACCTATAATGAATAAATATATGAMATTGATACACAATGTTCTTCAGTGTGTTTAATKCAATTCCTCSATGTTTCACTACTTGGAACCTCTTAGAAAAAGATTTATAGAAAAAATGGCATACCTTGTTGAATTCTAGATTATTCTACAGAGCAACMTTGTAGAGTGTGCCCCACACGAAATATTTATTGAATCAATTTGAAACTATTACACAACATACTAAAGACTTTAATCTAACCCACAATTTTTTTCTTTCTCAATTTTTACTTTTATGAAGAAGTTATGATGTTTTTACCGAAACACTTGTTTTAGACTAGTTTCAGGACTAGCCGCAAACCCTATTTTCCACGGAGTGTAACTCCAAAAATACAATGAACCACAGACTAAATTTTTTACCACATACTTCAATATGTTTCCTCAATGGAATATCAATTTCATAGTCTGAATCATTATAGAAAAAAAGTTACTGAAAAAATTGTGAGATGACCTGTAAATAACATACCTTATAAAGCATCATCAAAGGAATTTATCCTTCCTTGAATTTCAACCTTCTTTTCTTCACCTTTCCTTAGAAATTCATCTTAGATATCATTTGGTTACCTCAGACACCTATATATATTCAATATTATCAAATGTCATATAAAATGAGAGAGCCTTGCCTCTTATTTTTACTCTCCAAGTATCTTCCTTAAAAACATCTTCTAGGTCACTTTGCCCACTTTCTTATGTTAGGGTTAACCCACTTATAATTTGTCCATTAAATTTATTATTTAAATAATTTATTTTGTATTCAATTTTAATTATAGTACACTCATCACTTCACTTTATTATTTACCTTTAAAATATCTTAAACCACTTTGACTACTTTGACCTTTCAAGGCTTCTAGATGACATATGAGGGTCCTCCAACTTCGTAAGGCCATAACTCTCAAACCGTGGAGATTTATGTGACGTTCCACATACCACTAGAAATGGAATGACATTTAATATCCATATATAATAGTATTACTTGAAAATATATCAAAACTCGTACCGTTATCCATTAAATAAACTTGGGTCCATTACCCAAACTTGGGTTCTCCAACTTCTCATGGCCATAACTCTGTAACTGTGAGAAGTAATGTTACATTCCACATACCACAAGAAATGGTATGACAAGAACTATGCATAGAGGATAGTTTCACTGACAAGTTCACTGACCTTCATCTCATAATTCCACAAATAAGCATGGGTTTTCTAACCACACATATAAGATAACTCAATCCGCAAAGCGTCTTCCCGTGAGGGATTTCACCATAAGGGGACCACTTATGAGTTCATCCATTTTTACTTCTTATAAACCACTACAAGACAATAATGATTCATATTTACATCAAACAAACTTGGGTCCATTACCCAAACCTTTGTGCTATTGGAATTTGCTACCATACTTTCTCCAAGGGTTGACATCAATCACTACGGGTTGAAATCAATCTACAATATCASTCTCCAATAGTTGACATCAATGAAAACCAACAATCCATACCAACTATCCATAAACCTAAGCCAACTTTCTGACAATATMYCCCTTTGTCATTGATGGAAACACCAGCATTGATGGAAACTCTTAGTCATGATAACATTCATGMATATACTCTTTATMAATGTTTCTATCTCTCCCCCTTTGGCATCAATGAAAAGGGGTATCTCCCTTTGGGGCTGCTCCCTTTGACTGAATTCTCCTTGGGGATGCTCCYCCTRTCTACGTTCCTTTGATTTTTCTTTGTGTTTATAATCCTCTGATTAMTCTCTTTCCCTTCATAYGAATAATATCCCCTCCTTTGATAAAGGGTATCACTTTGAAGTCATATCKCTCATTCTTCCCTTGTGACAATYGCTCCCCTTGGAAACATGCCTCTATGCTCTCTCTCCAAGAATTTACCTTTTTCATCTGATAAGTCTCTCCCCCTTTGTCCTATTTGTGGTGCTTCCTCATGTACATCTAAGACATATAAGATWARCATTCAAAATATTCATTTTGGAGTAGAAATTACTCCTAGTCTCTGGCGAAGATACTGAAGGGCTTCCCATGGAAGCRGTTTCGTAAAGATGTATGSCACTTGTTMTTTTGTTCCCACATATTCAAATTTGATGTTCTTCTCTGCAACTCGTTCCTGTAGAAAGTGATACTTGATTGGAATGTTCTTCGTYTTGGAATTCATCACCGACTTTTTTGAGATGTTGACGACACTTGTATTATCACAATATATTGGAATCGACTCATCATACTCAACCTATATATCTGTCAGAGTTTGTTTCATCCAAGGAGCTTGTGTAYAACATGATGTTGYTGCAATATACTCTAMCTCAGCTATAGATAAGGATATTGATGATTGTTTCTTGCTTAGCCATKATACTAAACACTCACCCAAGTAGAACGTTGCTCCATTGGTGCTTCGTCGGTCATCAATACAACTTGCCMARTCTGCATMTAYGTAGAAAATAAGTGATAGATCCTTTCCTTTAGGATACCATAATCTAAACTATTATGTTCCTTTGAGATATCTGAAAATCCTCGTCACTGCTAATACATATGATTCTTTTGGTGTTGCMTGAAATCRTGTCACTTATCCAACTGCCTGCATTACATCTRGTCTGGATGTTGTCAGATATAGTAAGCTACCAATCATTGACATGTATTGTCTYTGGTCTGTAGACTTTGAATCATCATCTTTWCTCAACTTGAAACTGGTTTGCATAGGAGTAGTAAATCGTCAACTCACTGGCATTATCCAAGCAAGCTTTAGATAAACAAGTTGATAATTTTAAGGCCTTGTGTTTAGAAAWTTTTTATAGGATTATTGAATATCATGAAGAAGAGGTGGACAATTGKCTAGTACATTATTYATTACAGAATGGAGAAATTCAACAGYCTCTGTGTAATCTTTCTATTGATCTAAGAGAATTAGAAAATGAACTTTTCAACATTAAAATCYAGAATGAAATCAACGTGKMCCCCTTGAGAAKCTATGTTGAAGAGAACTTGAAGTGGGTCGYCGATGAAATCCAACATGAAAATGCATAAATCCTCTGTTTMTCAATCCACTTATTCAAGCRGGTCAGTGACAAAAACCAATAGGAAAAKGCATTAGCAAGAAAATACGAAAATTACTTATATGTACCATGCCTATAAGTGTGTATTGATAGTCCTTTCTTTATCAATCCAGTTATTCCACCTTTTCTGAGTAGATATCTATAGCCAAAAAATTATATCTTTCCATTTCTACCTTTTAGGTATTACAGTCTATCGTGTCCAACTTCTTCTTTCCATAGTCCTATTTCTTGTACATATTTCTCTTATGGTTTGCGGAATCCCCAATCCCAGTCTATATGACAAACGCATTTACATTTCCAAGGATATGTAACAAACTATTATTTTTTTTCATATATTCCAAATAAAACTATTATTTTGTCTCCTTATGTATTTATGCATTCCTAGATTTTTATCTTCAACTATGTTGAATGTGAAGATATTTTGTTTATTTTATCTCAATTCTCTGTTTTTCTTATGCATATTTTTTCCTGCCTGGTCATTTTCAAAATTAAGTATGAGATAAATCACTCACTCAAATTTGAGATATCATATTTCACATATATGTGTGTGTGTGTGTGTGTGTTTCTTTAAATTTCTAGGAATATGTAACAGGTTTTATTATTATTTTATATAAATGTCATAAAATTGTGTTCACTACTTTTCTGCTACTCACACGTATACAGAGTATGTCATTTCTTGCATCTTTACCACCTGTCCTTCATACTGGTTGCCACAAAGGCCCTTAAAATTAAAATAGTTTGCAAGTCCGCTTCTCAATTTGTATATCACATAAACCTGGGTACTCTTTGTGGTCCATGGAACAACATAGGCCCAATTTTCAGCCTGAAAACCCATGATCCAAAACACTGCCTAAATATGGAATGAGTGCTCTGTGCATGCTTTATAAAATCTCATTCACATACTTTATAAAAGTACATATTTCATATGTATAAAAGTAAATATCTACATTATGTATTTCGTATGTATAATTTATGTACTCCAGGAACCTATAATTTGAAAATTTTCAATTTATTGTGTCCAGGAACCCCTATTTTAAAGAAACTAATTCGGGAATGCTATTTTTTTGGTCCTTTTGTCCACCACCCTATGTAACAGACATTGGTACTAGTTTTTTGTACTTCTGTCCACCAGCGTATCTAAAACGTATGTAAAGAAAACTAATTGGCGAATGCTAAATTTTTTGGACACAAGCCCCTTAAAATTCAAATAGTCTGCAAGTCCGATTGTCAATTTGTATATTGTAGAACTCTCGGTGCTATTTGTAGGAAAAAGAACAACAAAAGCCCAATTTTCAAGTCTCGACCTCGAGAAGCCGTGATCCAAAAACTATGAGATAAATCACTCACTCAAATTTGAGATATCATATTTCACACACACACACACACACACACATATATATATATATATATATATGTTCCTTAAAATTTGTAGGAATATGTAACACGTTTTATTATTTTTTTATATAAATGTCAAAAAATTGTGTTCACTACTTTTTTATACTCACACGTATAGAGAGTATGTCATTTCTTACATCTTTACAACCTATCCTTCATACTAGTTGTCACAAAAGCCCTTAAAATTAAAATTGTCCGCAAGTTCGCTTGTCAATTTGTATATCACAAAACTCTGGGTGCTCTTTGTAGGGCATGGAACAACAGAGGCACATTTTCAGCCTGCCATCCCGAGAACGCACGATCCAAAATCTACGTAAGTATGGAATGAAGGCTATGTACATGTTCTTTAAAAGATCATCCCCATACTTTATAAAAGTACATATTTCATATGTATAAAAGTAAATATCTACTTTATAAAATTACATATTTCGTATGAATAATTTATATTGTCCACGAACCTATAATTTGATAAATTTCAATTTCTAGTGTCCAGGAGCCCCTATTTTAAAGAAAACTAATTCGAGAATGCTATTTTTCTTGTCCTTTTTTCCACCACCCTATGTAATAGACATTAGTACTATTTTTTTGTGCTTCTGTCCACTAGCATTTGTAAAACGTATGTAAAGAAAACTAATTCACGAATACTAAATTTTTTGGACACAAGCCCCTTAAAATTCAAAAAGTCTGATTGTCAATTTCTATATTGTGGAACACTCGGTGCTATTTGTAGGACACGAAACAACAAAAGCCCAATTTCTAGGTCCCCAGCCTGAGAACCTATGATCCAAAAATGGTTTCATGCATGCACTATATATCTAGTTAATCAAATTACATATTTGGTATGTATAGTTTATGTTTTCCAGGAACCTATAATTTGATAAATTTCAATTTCTTGTGTCTAGGAGCCCTTGTTTTAAAGAAAACTAGTTTGAGAATGATAGTTTTTTTATGCTTTTGTCCACAAACATATGTAACAGATGTAGGTCCTTAAAATTCAAATAGTCCACAAGTCTGATTGTCAATTTGTATATCGTGGAACTTTGGGTGCTATTTGTTGGGTGCAAAACAACAAAATCCCATTTTTCAGCCTGCCAGCCCGAGAACCCGTGATCCAAAAACTGACTAAGTATGGGGATTCGTCCATGCTCTAGAAAATATCATCCCCATACTTTATAAAGGTACATATTTCGTATGTATAAAATTAAATATATACTTTATAAAATTACATAATTGGTATGTATAATTCATGTTGTCCAAGAACCTATAATTTGATAGATTTCAAATTCTTGTGTCTAGGAGCCCCTATTTTAAATAAAACTAGTTCAGGAATGCTATTTTTTTCATACTATTGTCCACCAGTCTATGTAACATATGTCAATACTATTTTTTTGTTTTTTTGTCCACCAGTGTATGTAAAACGTATGTAAGGAAAACTAATTCGAAAATGCTAAATTTTTTAGACACGAACCCCTTAAAATTCAAATAGTCCACAAGTCTGATTGTCAATTTGTATATCACAGAACTCTCGATACTATTTGTAGGGAACAGAAGAAAAGAAGTCCAATTTTCAGCCCAAGAACCCGACATGAGGGTTCCATGCATTCGCTATATATATACTTAATCAAATTACATATTTGGTATGTATAATTTATGTTGTTCAAAAACCTATAATTTAATAAATTTCAATTTCTTGTGTCCAGGAGCCCTTATTTTAAAGAAAACTAATTCGGGAATGCTAGTTTTTTTTGTGCTTTTGTTCACGAACCTATGTAATAGACGTAGGCCCTTAAATTTCAAATAGTTCGCAAGTCTGATTGTCAATTTGTATATCGCATAACCATGGGTGCTATTTGTAGGCCACAAAAACAACATAAGACCAATTTCCAGCCCGCCAACTTGAGAACTCACGATCCAAAAATTCAAATAGTCTCCAAGTCTGGTTGTAAATTTGTATATCGAGGATCTCTCGATGCTATTTGTGGGGCATGAAACAATAGAAGCACAATTTTCAGCCCGCCAACCCGAGAACCCAAAATAATGGTTCTGTGCATGCTTTATATATCTACTTAATCAAATTACATATTTGGTATGTATAATTTATGTTGTCCACAAACCTATAATTTGATATATTTCAATTTCTTGTGTCCAGGAGCCCTTGTTTTAAAGAAAACTAATTCAGGAATGCTAGTTTTTTTATGCTTTTGTCCACGAGCCTATGTAACAGATGTAACCCCTTAAATTTCAAATAGTCCACAATTTCGATTGTCAATTTGTATGTCGCAGAACTCTGGGTGCTATTTGTAGGGCACTGAACAACATAAGTTGAATTTTCAATGCACCAGCCTGAGAACCCACATGATCTATATATATACTTAATAAAATTACATATTTGGCATGTATAAATTATGCTATCCATGAACCTATAATTTGATACATTTCAATTTCTTGTGTCAAGGATCCCTTGTTTTAAAGAAAACTAATTCGAGAATGCTAGTGTTTTTGTGCTTTTGTCCATGAATTTGTGTAACAGATGTAGGCCCTTAAATTTCAAATAGTTCGCAAGTCAAATTGTCAATTTGGATGTTGTGGGATGTTGAGTTCTATTTGTAGGGCACGGAACAAAAAATCCCAATTTTTAGCGCACCAGCCCGAGAACCAGCGATACAAAAACTGGCAAGTATGGAATCGCATTCCCATACTTTATAAAAGTACATATTTCATATGCATAAAAGTAAATATCTATTTTATAAAATTACAAATTTGATATGTATAATTTATGTTGTCCAAGAATCTATAGTTTGATAAATTTCAATTTCTATTGTGTCCACGAGCCCTTGTTTAAAAAAAAACTAATTTGAGAATGCTAATTCTTTTGTGTTTTTCTCCACGAACCTATGTAACAGAAATTACTACTATTTTTTCGTGTTTTTGTCAACCAACATATGTAGAAAACTACTTTGGGAATGATAAATTTTGTACTTCAGCTTCCTACCCACGTGTTTGTACTCGGTCACATTTATTCCTATTCAAATCTGGTAGGGGCTAGTCTTCCATGCAACACTTGTTTAACTAAATCCCCCAACTTTCCATATCTTTCAAACTTTAACGTCAATGTCAGAACAATGTGATTTTTGTCTCTAGCTAAATAAAACAAGTATCGAGGAATCATCCACGATGGTGTATTTATGATCTTCATAGAGTTGAGAATCCTCCAAATCTTCGTATCCCAACTCAAAATTGGTGTGATCTCCTTTAACAAATATGTTTTGAGGAACTGAGATGCGAATATTACCTGGAAGAGGTAGAGGTGCAACAAATATATTACAATTTTCATTATAACATTATTTTTAAGCCTTTAATTTAATTTCTTAACAAAAATTTAAAAGGTTTTTTTGTCTTACTATGAGAGAGCTAGGCCATCTATGAAAATTTAAAGGGTTTTGTTCTCGTACTATGAGAGAGCTAGGCCATCTATGCTTCTAGAAAAAGTACCCTCTAAAAGGTTCTTCCAGTTTTATTCTCTCACAATGAGACTAGTTCAGTGTTTGTTTTCCTCTCTTCTATTAGGTTTAGTGTGGAAGTATAAGTTTCCTAACATGTGGTATCAAAGCTTGGTTTGAAAATCTTCGATATGAGCTAAAGCCTAGGTTTAGTATGAGTCATAGGTCAATGATATTTAAAGTTATGTTTAAAAGAATGATAGGTAGCTTGAGGATAGAGATCAAAAAGTTCAATTGAATATCTCCTTCCAGATCAAGAACAATGGGAAGCAGTTTATCTAGGTACCATTTCGATAGGTATGTCAAGGGAATAATGGGAGAAACTCAAAACAAGGGAAATGAGTACAATTTGACTATGTCTTGCATATTTGGTTCTATTGAATGTCTTAGGTGAAGACTTAGACAATAAATTGTGGGAGAAGTTCGGCATCTTGTACCAGTCGAAATCCCCGATAAACAAGTTGATCCTTAGAAAGAAACTATATCTTTTGAGGATGAGTGATGGTAGTTCGATAACTACAATTTGAATGCATTTAATACCATAATAAACAAGTTATCATTTGTATATATCAAAATCACCATGGAGGAAAAATGTATTATCCTATTATGTTATTTTCCAAACTCCTGGGATAACTTAGTCATGGATAWAGGGAGTAATTCAACGASATTAGCACTAGAAGATGTGCTTGCATCTCTATTATCAGAATAAATGAGAATAAATAAAATGGAAGGATCGACCAAAGATTCTTTAGTGGTGAGAGGTCCATTGATTGATAGAGATAACTAGAAATGCGGTAAAGATGGGAATTACAAAAGGTACTAAAAGTTGAAGGAAATGGAAGTCAGTACAAGATCTTATGAGAAGTAGTCAACAAAGAGAAATACTATGTTAGATAACGGAGGCATTGTGTACCTTGTGTCTATAGATTTTAACCTTGTACAATATTTACTGCAAACATATTTTCAGTAAAAGAACATAAAATATACAATGACAAATACAAACATTACACAAAGATTTTTTCCCTGGACACCAAAACCGAGAAAACCAACATATTCTATATACATTCATAATGACACATTGTTTAGAATACAATATACATATAGGATCCAGTGACATCCAAAACCCTAACCCAATGACCTTGATTAGTCAAAAACCCTAATTTCTTAATCGGAAATAGAAAATCATCGCCAAAAAAACATGTGCCAAAAAATTGCCCAACAATGGACATGAAAATCGAGGAAACACAAAAAACAATGCAAAATTGTGACACGTTACATGGTTACATAGTCAACAATCCAAGGCAACAATGCCCATGGATCCTCTACACCAAGAGAACTTCTTAGTTCTTACAGATTTTGTTAATGAATCTGCAACATTCTTCAAAGTGTCCACCTTCATCAATAATACTTTATTTTATTCAACCATGTCTCTCACAAAGTGATATTTAATATCAATATGTTTTTTATTTGAATGATAAGTCCAGTTCTTTGCCAAAAAAATTGCACTCTGACTGTCACAATCTGTCCTTATAGCTTGTTGTACCAAACCAATACTTGAACACAATCTTTGTAACCATATTGTTTCCTTACTTGCATGAGTGGCTGCCATGTATTCAACTTCTATAGTTGAAAGTGTCACTACAGGCTGTCTTCTTCTCATCCAATTTATTGCTCCTCCATATAGGTTAAACACATACACACTTGAAGATCTCCTACGGTCTAGATCTCCATCTCAGTCTGCATCCACAAAGCAATGTATATCCACCACTTTGTCCAATCCCGATCTTCGTTGGTAGCACAATCCATAGCTAGAAGTGCCATGCAAATACTTGAAAACCATTTTTACTGATGTCCAATGCTCCTTCCCTAGTTTTGACATATACTTGCTCAAAACTCCCATTGCATGTGCAATGTTTGATCGAGTACAAACCATTTCATACATCAAACTACCAATTTCACTCACATATGAAACACGAGACATGTCCTCCTCCTCTTCTTGTGTCTTAGTACACTAATCCACAGATAACTTTACACCTACAAGAATAGGAACCTTGACCAATTTACATTCCTCCATATTAAACCTCTGCAATATTATCTCGACATATTTTCCTTGATTTAACCAGTTGTTTCCTCTTTTTCCGATCTCTTCTAATTTACATGCCAAAAATGAAATTTGAAGCACGAAGATCCTTCATGTCAAATTTAGAGGACAACTGAGTTTTCACATCTGAATAATCTCCTTGTTTTTTCTTAGCAACAACATGTCATCCACATACAAGACCAAATAAATAAAATGATCACCAATTAATTTAAAATACACATAGTGGTCCTATTTGCTTCTTATGAAACCAAGTCCCAACATATAAGTATCAAATTTTTGATACCACATCCTTGGTGATTGTTTTAAACCATACATGGGCTTTTTCAAATTGCATACCATCTCCTTCTTTACCTTCACATCAAATCCTTTTGGTTGTTTCATATAGATTTCTTCTTCGAGATCCCCATGTAGGAATGATGTCTTCACATCCATCTGTTCTACTTTGAAATAAAATGCAACAAAAACAGATAACAAATTTTTTATAGAAGTTAACTTGACAACAAGAGAAAAAATCACCAAAAACAACTCCCTCAACCTGGGAATAACCCTTTGTTACTATCTGAGCTTTGTATTTCTCCACTTTTCCTTCTTCATTCAGCTTCTTTTTGAAGACCCATTTGCTGCCAATGGGATTTTTTCCAGTCGGAAACTCCACTAGATCCCAAGCATCATTCTTATCCAAGGTTGTCATTTCTTCATCCATGGCCATTTTCCAAAGATTTCCATCCTCTGAATCCACTGCCTCCCTGACAGTTCTAAGATCATCATCAGTAATAGACAAAGAAAAAATTGAACAAAAATTAGATGAAGTACACCTTTCCAAGAGCCTTCTTTCTCAAACCGATCTCCTCAATACTGGAGTATGAGGATCTTCTTCTTCCAATTCATGTTCTTTCGTAGAGTCTGATTCATCATCCTTTAAGAAAAACTCTATTTCATCTAGTTCTTCCTTACTTGGTAGGACTTCCTGTTTAACAACATCCTTCATTTCTATAAATATCACATGTCAGTTATACACTACCTTCTTAGGTTCTGGGTGTTGATAATATGGTATCTGTGGGAGGTATTTACATTCACGTGTAAACCTGACGAGAATAGAATATTATGGGAAGCAAGAAGAAACCCTAATTAGTTGGATAATAACCCTAGAAGACAAGCCAACTCAAGAGAATGATTTGTATTAGGTTATTATCCTCCAAGAGAAGAATTCGACTCAAAGGAAATGTTATATACTAAGTGATTATCACCCAAAATGAGAATTCAGCCCAGGCAGTCTGGTAAAAAACAATATAAATACAAGAGGCCACTCTTCATTTTGGCCAGTATTTTCAGAACTATAGAAGCACAGTTGTGTGCACTGCAGTTGGCCAGTTTGTGTGAAAGTTTTGGGAGAAGCTGCTGCCGACATTTATGCAATCTATATTTTTAGATTTTATTGGTTGTACTCTCTGATCATTTTTTCTTATTCTTGTTTGGTGTGCTATCCTTGGAGAGAGGTGCACCACCTTGTTTGGCTATTATGCTTGGAGTTTTCTTCCAGAATCATTCTCTGTCAAGGTTAAGGTGCTTGGGGGTTACTTGGGCATATGTTTGGGTGAAAATATTGCTATATTGTCCATGGTTAAATGAGGACATTCATTACTTTCTAATAGGTTATGGTCCCACACTATCTTCAGATAGTCTAACCATTGGAAGATAGATTGGGAGGATTTGCTCAGTTAGAGTTGCAGTTGCAGCCAGTTCTTGCTGCAACAATGAAACCCTAAACCTCTTGTTAAGGAACCTTAAGTGAAGATATTGACCTAATTTCTGGATGGCCTAGTGCACCCTAGACTAGCACATCTCATGGTACTCTCAACAAGCTCAGATGTCAAGTTTGAGTTTTTCGTCAAAATCAAGGGTTGACCCAGTCAAATAAGTTATGACATACTCTATGAATTCAAAAAACAAGTTAGAAAGGGCTTATAACTTCAGAGCATGGAAGGCAAGGATTGAATTCATCCTTTCCAAGAATAAAGTGTTGGATATCATGAAAGGAAATATCGTGGAACCACAGTTTGAAGAAGGAAAAAAGAAGGAACCTCATAATGTTATAGTTATGGAGAGGTTCAAAGACAATGGCATCAATTCCATTAGAATCATAGTGGACTATATAAAATACCACTTGATACCCTACATCACCCATATTGACTCATCTAAGAAGATGTATGATTCCCTAATAAACCTCTTCTCGATCAGAAACATTGGACATGTAATGAGTCTGAAGAATGAGCTCCATGACATGAAAATGAATGATGATGATAGCATAACATCATACTTTGTGAGAATATMTCATTTGAGATATCAACTTCAATCCATTGAAGAGATCATTTCATAGAAGGAACTGGTAAATATAGTACTCAATGGTCTTCCCAAGACATGGGATGCATTTTCYGCAAGCAGGAATAGAAGGAGTGTCCCACATTTGAAGAACTTTGGACTTGTTGTTCACAAGAAGAATCAAGGATTAGTGAAAAAGAGAAACCCCAAGACAAATATGATGATCAAGCCTTCACAACAAAGTTCAAKAATTTCAGGAATAAAAAGAAGTTTGGCTCCAGGAAGAAACCAAATCAAGAGAAAGATATGTCAAAAATACAATGCTTCAATTTTTGAAAGTATGGTCACTACAATAATCATTGTCCCGAGTTAAAGGAAAGGAAGGAAAAACACAAAGMATATATTGCATATCTATTTCCTAGAAGATAATATGTTCAAAGATAAACTACATCTATGKAATAACAACAAGATAAAGATTGCTATTACAATGACTACAAGTCAGGCAATACACATTAAAGGATGAAGTACATCAACAACCCYTGACAACAATTCATGTGGAAGTTATTACATAAGTAACAACTGCAATATAAGCTGAATTCAGAATCAATATTGAAGAAACCTAGAAGGAGTAAAGACAGAAAGAAGTCAACAATCAAGAGGAAATTGGAAAAATACTTATGACACTTTGCAGAAGGCAATAAGAATGCAGACAGAAGCATGGAGTCTGTTATATGGAGGGAGTCAATTATATATTTCCAAAAGAATATCATTCATTCATGCATGAAGCAAGGATTAGGAGGGAGCTAATCCTAAATTATATGATCCATTTATGATGATGAAGTATCTATCCATGGTAGGAACCATGAAAAGAAGCACATGTTCATTTTGACTTTAGAAGAAGTCTTTCTCAAAAACAACCCTCAAAGTATCCCTGCTTGTCCATCCACGTCCATGATCTTATGATGAAAGGAAGAAGTTGGAATATTAAGGGCATGGAATCTATAGAAAACTCCATGGACCCAAGAGATAAAGAGAAACATGAGGAAGAACATGAAGATTCCAAGAGTGAAAGAAAAGATAGAACAACTAGTCATTGTATTGAGAATCACAAGACTACCAGCCTGAACAGAACTCACTAAAATAAATCAAGAAGAGGAAATGAAAGCTGTGATGAAGAACAATGTATGGAAGACTTATGAATGTAATCATTGCAAGATCCAGAACTAGAGGTTCTCCTAGATGGAGGGAGAAAACTATGATAATTGCTTGTTCCAGTAAACCTGACATACCTCTAAGTGAGCCATTATATCATCTGCAATATCCATGGGTTGGAGTTTACATCAAATGAATGCAAGAATGTTCTCCAAAATAATTGAACAAAGAGTGTATGTAGAGAAACCTCAAGGCTTTGAGGTATACCAGAAAGAGACCCTTGTATGCAGATGGAAGAAGAATTTGTATGGATTCAAACAACTTGGTGCCAAGCCTCTCATGCAGAACATAAGCATGGTGAAAACATTCTATGATAAAAATTAGAATGGTTACTCAAAAGTCCAGGATGATGGATTTCTAATACATGACAAAATCTCATGATGACAATAGAAGTGCCACATGGATATGTTCTAGGAGCTTTGCCACGATGTTATGAGCTAGGAGGAAACAAAATAATTGAATTCAACTATGATATACTATAATGATCAGAGCTATATGAAGCCTTCAAAAAATGAGTGTTCCAAAAAGACTAGAGTACATTGAGATCAAGTGTTAAATTCTCCATGATGAATTCCATAAAAGAGAAAGTGTTTCTAAAATATATATCTCCATAGATGAGCAAATAAGAAGATATTTTGGTCAATCCTATGTCCAAGATGGAGCTCGTGAAGATGACTTCCTTATTAAAAAAGGAAGAGATGACTCCTAGGTTGGGATGGAGCACTAATCTGCTATTGATTTATGGACAAACATTTTTTAAGTTTGAAAAATGGTCCAAGATGAGTAGTTCCTTTCCAGTTCAGAAAGTGGTTTGAGATTTCTGACGGACAAGAATTTTATAGTTTGTAAAATGGTCCAGATCAAACGATCATTTTCGTAATGAAAATGGTTCGATGGATTGTTGATGTAACATAGACAATGATTCCCCTTGTGTAGAGTGTGGGGAAATGGTCTAGGAAAGTCTCTCTTCTTGATGGTCACTCTCAATAGGGGTCAAAAAGACCGGTCCGCCTTGTCGGACAGTCATTCTTTCGAAGCTCACAATTGTGAGAATTTTTTAATAATTGTACATTTTGGAGGTTGGTGCAGGATAGTCATTTCCTTAGGAAATGGTCTGGACTATCATTCCCTAGGTTAGATTCATTCTCTCCAAGTTTCACTTTGTTAAGTGCCAGAGGAATGGCCTAGATAAGTGAATGGTATAGGTTTAGCAATCAGGGATAGACATTCCCTAGGGTAGACTCATTCTCTCCAGGTTGCACTTTTTTTAGTGCTGGAGGAATGGACCAAATAGATGAATGGTATAGGCTCAGAAATTAGGACAATTATTCTTCCTTGCTTGAGAAGAATTGTCTAGTAGCTCATGACTGATGTTTTACCTTCTGAGGGAAGATACTCTTCCAGATATCATAGATGTGAGTGGAAACTTGTCCCAGATGATTCAATTTATATCATGACATTGTTTTTCTGTGCAGGTTGATATCAAATGATATGTTTTCTATGGAGATTGTATGTGTTTGGACAATAGATGTATTCTAATATGCTAGATGTGTTCCATTGATTATGACTATGTTTCATTGATTAAGTAGTTGTGTGCTACTTGGTGTGGTAGTGTACCACTGGGTTGTAGTTGTGTACTACCATGGATAGACATAGTTGTGTTCTATTGAATGACATTGTTTTGATTTCCGTTAACTAGATGGATAGTTAGTGTGCTAGTAGACTGACATTCTCAAGGAGGAAAAATGCAATTATTATTCTAGGACATATGTTTGGATTAGAAGAATAGTCCTTGTACCCAATAGTCCTTGTATCACTCCTTGGAGTGAGTGACTTATTTAACATCATGTCTGATTACTCAGATGGAGTATGGTTTTGGGAGATGATGCAGTTGATATTGTCAGATGACACTGACAGTGATGATGGTGCTCGTGATTTGATCATGAGATAGTCTATGCGGTTATGATGATTCTATTGATTCAATGGTGTGTTTGTGATCCAGACCATTTCCTTCAAATACCTCCCTAGCTAGGAGGGAGTGTTAAGATTATTGTAGCTTCAGGAGGTATTTACCTTCAAGTGTAACCCTGACTAGAATAGAATATTCCAGGAAGAAAGAAGAAACCCTAATTAGTTGGCTAATAACCCTAGAAGACAAGTCGGCTCAAGAGAATGATTTGTATTAGGTTATTAGCCTCCAAGAGAAGAAGTCAGATAAAATGAAATGTTATATACTAAGTAATTAGCACCTAGAACAAGAAGTCATCCTAGGAAGTCTCGTAGAAAACAATATAAATACAGGAGGCCAGTCTTCATTTTGGCCAGTATTCTCCGAACTAAAAAAACACACTTGTGCACACTGCAGTTGGTCAGTTTGTACGCAAGTCTCGGGAGAAGCTGTTGCCGACAGTTCTACAATAGGTATTTTTGTATTTTCTTGGTTGGACTCTTTGATCAACTTTTGTTATTCTTGTTTGGTGCGCTATCCTTGGAGAGAGGTGTGCCACCTTGTTTGGCTATTAATCCTTGGGTTTGCTTCCAGAATCATTCTCTATCAAGGTTAAGGTGCTCGGGGGTGCGTTCGGCCTATGGTTGGGTGACAATATTGCTATATTATCTATGGCTAAATGAGCACATCCATTACTTTCTAACACTGGGTTCCAAAGCCTATAACCTTTGAGACCATCTTTTTATCGAATAAAGATACACTTTTCATCCTTCTTGTCTAGTTTACTCTTGTTTTCCTTTGGAACATTAACATATGCATCACAACCAAATACCTTAAGATGTGTGAGAGAAGATTTCTTACCAGTCCATACCTCTTGTGGAGTCTTGTCATACAACATTGATGAGGGTGATATGTTGACCAAGTAACATGCACTAACCATTGCCTCTGCCCATAATTCTTTCCCTAACCCGACACCACTGATCATGCACCTTGATTTTTCCATTAGTGTCATGTTCATCCTTTCCGCAACTCCATTCTACTAAGGTGTATATGGACTAGTCTCCTGCCTTTCTATACCACATTTCTTACATAATTATTCAAATTCATTTCCGCATAACTCTCCACCATTATTTGTCCTCAACACCTTAATTATTTTCTCTGTTTTATTCTCAACAAGATCCTTAAACTCTTTAAGCATGTAAAAGACTTTATATTTCTTCCTTAGGAAATATATCCAAGTATTCCTCAAAAATTCAATTATAAATGAGACAAAATACACGGATTTTCCCAATGATGGGACTGATATAGGTCCAAAAACATCACTGTGAAATAGCTGTAAAATTATTTCTTTCCTCGATGCACCAGAGGGGAATCTTACTCGATTATGCTTCCCATATACACAATGTTCACAAAAATAAAAATCTAGAGAGTATTTAGACATACCTTCAACCATACCTTTACCATGTAGTAGTCGAAGACCCTTCTCTCCGATATGCCCTAGTATTTGATGCCACAACATAACCATATCTTGAAAGACTGTAGGAGTAATTTCTTCTTTAACTCCAATATCAGTAACAATGGAACTATTAAACACATCACTAATAGTTCTTCCTTGTAGTTTATATAGAGTTCCAAACATAAATATCTTCAACAACACCATTGCTCCTCGAACCATCCTGCAGGTTTCCTTTTCAAATATTTTTTTTACCCCTGCGTCGTCCATTTTTCTTACATAAATAAAATTTTTGGCCAATCCTGGAATGTGAAAAACATCAGGTAGTGTTCTAATCCTTCCACCTATGAGCCACAACTTGACTTTTCCGACCATCGACCCCGTGGTCGGGCCATCATTACTACATGGAAAAACACTATTGTAACATATTGTGAATTCTTATGAAATCAAATTACTTAATTACATTTAAACACAACATAAGCACATTAATACCGTTAGCATATATAATCCACGGCATTAACAATAATTCACGAATACAGCGGAATACATGTAAACATTGTTAGAATCACATAGATGCATATTTAATTGAAAATATACGCATGTATATACTTATCTTTTAGAATGGATGTAATTCACCAACTGCATGTAGACCTCCCACGAACCTCCAAACCTTAGACCACACTGCTCATCACTCTCAGCAGTAGGTCATCCCCAAGCTGGGACTAAGCTCCACCGGGTAGGGATTCCTAGGCTAGGATGGTAATACAGGAAAACAAACAGTCACAGGAGAAGGATCCTCTCCCAGGAGCCACTTATGCCCACTACTCACAGACTCTCATTCCCCACATGTTAGTCCCAGCCTAGGACTATACACCTTCATTGCCATCAAGACAATCCATCGTTTGCTAACCTCCCTTCTCTTGGGCTTCAGCAATAGACCGGACCAGAGGTCTCCAATCTCTGTGGAAGCTACAGGACTCCTTCCAGGAGTTCTCACTTCCTCCGCACACTCTCTCACTTGGAGAGAGTCGCTGATAGACTGGGTAACCTGCCTCTTCAACAACAATCACATCCCTCACACTGGCCAGCAAGCCACATGTAGTCCAACACTTTGTGGCCACAACAGTTAATTGGGAAAATGGATATGGACACCTGAAACGGAAATGATTAGCGCTAAAGCATAGTGCAGCTCTGCGATTACAAGATGTGTTAAGATTTCCGGCAAGCAACACAGGATGCATGGCTTAGCAATTATGAAACATTCAGTCCTCCCAACCAACAATAACGAACAGACTCACCTCTCTAGTTTCAGAGATGCGTAAGGTATAGAGGTTCAATCATAGAGGCCAAACACGTACAAATGGAGGATGGAGAAATTGGAAGGTCAAACCCCAGATTCATGTGATGGTTGGAGAAATGCCCACCCAACTCCTATGCAACAGTCAGCATAATGGAAAGAGAACCCCCAACACGAATCATTTCCAAGGTTAAATCGCATGCACCTAGGTCAATACATGTCTCCCATGAAGTTGTATGCATCCCTCCCCAAGAACTTAGGAAAAAACATAGGTTTCACATGGCTTTTGGGATAATATTAAAATATTATTCCCAAGGAATTAAGCCCCTAGGCTCCACACTTAGCCTCTCTTTCCAACCTTCCAGCCCCCAATCCCTTACCCAGTTTTTTTGGAATCTTAGTCCCCCATCACTCATTCATCGTGGTCAGTCCACACGCAAAGATGTTTTGTATTAATACTATGCATAATTACATGTACAAAAATCAGGCTCTTGGACTTCAACACTTAGGCTCCCTGGCCTAATAACACATAAACCCACTAGTTTATATAACTTGGCTCACCAGCCTTATAAACTTGAATTACAGTTCATAAAAATTATTTATACTGCATAGACATGATTTACAACAAGGCTCGGCCTTGGGGACATTACAATCCCCTCTCCTTATTTTTGCACTGTCTGTAGTGCAACTTTACACTACATCTGTAAGATTTTCAAAAAGATGTGGGTACTCTTCTCGCATAACATCTTCATGCTCCCATGTTGCATCCTCAGGACCGTACCAGGTCCACTCGACCTTTACAAGCCCTATGGCTTGATTCCAGAGCTATTTGTTTTTCCTATCCAATATGGGCATAGGATGCACTTGCAGGACACCTTCTTGCTCCACCTGGATCACATTCCAATCAATTGCATGATTAGCATCAGGCATATACTTTTTAAGAAATGAAACATGAAACATATTATGTACAATCATGGATGCAGGTAATGCAAGCATATATGCAACTGGCCCAATCCTTTCCAAGATTTCAAATGGCCCACAAAATCTGGCTGCCAACTTGGCGCAACTTCCTAGCTTCAGGGAACTCCTGTTAGCTTTCACTTTCAGGAAAACATGATCACCCACTTTGAACTCTCTGTGGGTTATGTTCTTATCAACATAATTTTTCTTCCTATCCTAGGTAGATTTCAAATTCTGCTTAATTTTTATCATTTGGTCCTCGATCTCCTTGAGAAACTCTATCCCAACTACTGTTCTATCAGCTAGATTATCCCATCTCACTAGAGTATTGCACTTTCTTCCACAAAGTTCTTCAAATGGGCTCATCTTCAACGATGCATGATACCCACTGTTGTAGGCAAATTCTACAAAGTGTAGGTAGTCTTCCCATCTTGATGGTTTGTCCATCACATACATTCTCAGTATTTCTTTTATTACTCTGTTCACCCTCTTTGTATGTCCATCAGACTCAGGATGATAAGCTATAATAAAGTTCACATTCATTATGAATCCTTTGAAGAATCCTTTCCAGAAATTTGAGGTGAATTTCGGGTCTCTATCGGACACAATCGTTTTAGGAATTCCGTGCAATCGTGGAACTTCCTTTATGAAAAATATCAGCAACATCTTCTACCTTGTGAGTAGTTTTTAGTGGACTAAAATGGGTAGTGTTTGTAATATTTTCCACCACCACCATGATCGAATCATGTAGCTTGCCTATTTGGGGCAATCCCGTAATAAAATCCATCGTTACTACTTCCCACTTCCACTCAAGAATGGGTAAAGGTTGCAGCAACCCTGCTGGGTGCCTATGCTCAGCTTTAACTTTCTGGCACTCCATATATCTAGCGATGTATGCAATGATCTCTCTCTTCATACCAAGCCAAAAGTAATGGCTCTTGACCGTTGCTATTGTTTTCTGATATCCAGGGTGCCCTACATAAGGCACATTATGCATCTCCCGCAAAATCATTTGTTTCAATCACTGGCCATTGGGTACAAAAATTCTATTCTTGTACAATAGTATTCCATCTATTTCCAATTTATAAATTTCCTTCTTCTGTGGCATCTTACCCTTACCCTGTTGTAGCTTGGCTACCAATTCTTTGTACTGCAAATCTTCATTTGCAGCCTCCAGAATTTTGCTTTTAATATCAGTCTGATACATGCTAATGGTTGTAGCATGTAATTCATGCACCCTCCTAATGAGTGCATCAACCACTTTATTCTCCTTTCCTTTGATATGCTTGATCTCAAAGTCTTACTCACACAGAAATTCCAACCACCTACTTTGTCTAGCATTTAAGCTTGGTTGATCAAACAAATATTCCAGGCCGTTATGGTCTGTTCTAATTTCAAACCTCCTTCCCATGAGGTAATGCCTCCATTTATTTAGAGAATGAACTATGGCTGCCAACTTCAAGTCATGGGTTGCATAATTCTTCTCATGCTCTTTTAATTTCCTGTACTCATAATAGATTACGAATCCGTTCTAACTAAGGACCCCTCCCAGTCCTTCTTTGCATGCATCAATGCACACTATGAAATCTGCATTTGGATCTGCAATCCTCAGGATTGGAGCACTTGTTAACAGTTTCTTCAATTGTTGGAAACTTTCCTCACATCCCTCTGTCTAGTGAAACTACCTCCCCTTTCTTTGCAAGGAAGTGATAGGGTGAGCTATCTTGGAAAAACCTGCGATGAACCTTCTGTAATAACCAGCCAATCCCATGAAGGAACTAACTTTCGTTACGTTCCTTGGCACTGACCATTCTCTAATGGCTTCAATCTTCTCAAGGTATACCGCTATCCCATCCTTCGAGATAATATGTACCAAGTAATGGATCCGCTCCTGATAAAACGAGCACTTTCTTATCTTGGCCTACAGTTAATGCTCTCTTAGCACCTGCAACACCATCCTCAGATGTTGTTCGTGTTCTTCTTAGGTCCTGGAATACACCAAGATGTCATCCAGGAAGATGATGACAAACTTGTCTAGATAGTCCCTGAATACTCCATTCATCAAGCTCATAAAAACAATGGGTGCATTTGACAGTCCAAATGACACCATTGTGAACTCATAATGACCATACCTTGTTCTAAAGGTGGTCTTGTTGATGTCTTCATCTTTTATTCTAACTTGTTGATATCCTGATCTTAGATCTATTTTAGAAAAGATCTTTGCATCCTTCAACTGATCGAAGAGATCATCAATCCTCGACAGAGGATACTTGTTCTTCATTGTTACTTTGTTCAATTGCCTAAAATTGATGCACAATCTCAGTGTTCTACCCTTCTTCTTTACTAATAGGACTGGGGCACCCCAAGGTGACACGCTTGGGCATATATACCCCTTCCTCAGAAGTTCTTCAAGTTGTAGCTACAACTCTTTCAGTGTTGGCGCACTCATCCTGTACGGAGCCTTTGACACTGGAGCTTCTCCAGGAATCAAGTTCATAGAGAAATCGATATCCCTTTTCGGAGGTAGTCCAGGTACTTCATAGAATACATCTTCGAACTCTTTAAGTACCTAATGATCCTCAATACTTGACACCTTATCCTTAGTCATTTCCCCCACATGGGCTGCAAATAATTGACAGTCTTTTTTGTAGCACTTCTTCAGCTGCATTGCTGAGATTTCTCTAACAGTAATAGCTCTAGGAATTCCCTGGATGGATCTCTGATTCCCTTATTCATCTAAGAAAGTGAATGCCTTGTTCCAATAGTCCAATATGGCATGGTGCTGGTCCAGCCAGTCCATCCCAATTAGACAGTCATAAGAGCCTAGTGGAAGAATGTTCAAATCGGCCTTCGTGCTCAGTCCATTCATGTCTACAGGACAGGACTTGACTAACTCCGTGACTTTCCTCTTGGTTCCTATAGCTAGCTTCACTAACCAAGACTTTTCATGTTTTCTTCTTATCAAATGCAAACTTTCTACCACTCTAGGGTCTATATAACTATGGCTAGCCCCTGAGTCAACTAAAATAGTAAATGGTTGGTTTTTAATCATACCTTCTACTTCAATCATGTGCAACTAATACTCATCTTGCTTGTTGTCCATGGTTGCGTAGATCCTTGGAATTCTACTACCCATGTCCTCCACTGTTTCATCCTGCTGAACATTGTGGAGAACTCTTACTTTATCATTTATGTGGGGGCAATCCCTGTACCTATGGTTTTATTTACAACCCCAACATTCCATAGGTGGTGGCCTTGACATTTTCCCACCCACTTCAACCTTCCTGGGCTCTCTAAGAGACGACTTTCCTTGAGGACTATTTCTGAAAAAGGGTGGTTTATTTCCCTTCTACCTCTATTCTTTCTTGAACTTTTTCTTGTCATCCCAAGCCCTCCGAAAGGTAGGCTTTTTCTTTGTTTTTCAAATAAGCACTTCACTCTTCTTATCGTTTCTTCCATAGTCTTTGGGTCATCATACTGAATCTTATCCCCAATAGGAGGCGGTAATCCACTCAGGTACCTCTGAATCTTGACAGACTCATCTTTGATGAATGAAACATACTTCAGTAATTCCAAAAACTTTCGTTCATACTCATCAATGGTCTAGTTGTCTAGCTTGAGTTCAAAGAACTCTTTCATCTTTCTGTCATAATATCTTTAGTTAAGTATTTCCTCTCGAAATACCTCTTGAATTATTTCCATGTGATGTCCCTTTACCTGATGTGTTGCACCTACACAAGTTGATCCCACCACATGGATGCCTTTCCCTTCAATTGATGCATGGAAATCCTGCCCTCTGCATGAGAGGAATAATTCTATAGTTGAAAGTATTTCCTCATACCAAGCAACCAAGTTTCGGCATCTTCCTCCTTCTTATGTTCTCCATCGAATGTTGGAGGCTTGATATTGTTCATTTCCCCTTTCAATTCATCCATCCCAGATCTCCTGTGCTTTCTGGTAGGAGATGGGATTGAACTACTATGTGCTTCCCTAATGGAATTATTTGGGGAGAGATGATGATGTATGTTGACACTCCTTGATCTTCTTCTCCTCTGAGGGGTCCTACAACTCTCTGTCTTGCTTGAGTCACTCTCCTTTTCCAATTTCTTTTCTATTCTTTCTAGACTCTTCAACATCCTTAAGTTGAATTCAACCTACTTATCCCTGACTTTGATGAGTGTTCGACTATCAACTCAGTGAGCCTGCGCATCTTTCTGCAATCTTTCAATTATTTTTATCATATGTCCTTCCTTATCCATCTCTTTTCCTTGCCCATTCGAGTTTGATCCTTCGACTCCCAAGTTGACATTCATTCCTTCTCTTTCACTCTCTGAATTGTAGGCAATTCACACCTCTTCCATTCTATGATCTCAACAACAACCCTATTCAATTCTAGCACTTTCTAAGCTTCTACAAACACACGTGCAAACAACATGGATATGTCAAGTCATCATTCTTAGCAAATTCTACACATTCAAAACCATTCCGATTTAAGAAAATGCTTCGACTTCACAAATTTTCCGAGTTCTACTCAGCTCTTTAATTTTCGGGTGATAGCTCCCTCTTTCTTAGCCCCTACCCTCGTAACCTAAGGTTGTGGCCAAATTATAGACTACTAGGTGTTACTCGGGCTTTCGACCTTCGAAGAGTTTTAAGGTACACACATCTATCTCCCAGAGTTTCGATTTACCGAATTCACATAAATCGAGTGGATCGATGATCCACATTTACCCAACATCCAACAGTTAAAAATCCACTACGATTCTTCCTTCTTCATAGATTTTGGGACTTCGGAACTTCGGGTTTCAGGGTTTCGGTAACCGGGAGTTCGAAATGAAGTGAACCAAACCACTGGTCACTCCATTCCCCAAACTCCGATACATGAGTTCTTGTATGAGATCCAACGATCCTCGATGATTTGGATCCAACGGTCCATATCTTTTCAAAGTTACGTGAACCAGGAGTTCACGATGCGGCGAATCCAAATCTCTTGCCACTTTAATCCCTAAATTCTTATATGGGAATTCATGTATGATATTAGCGACTGTGAGCCTCCCTTGATCCAATGGTCCAGATCTCTCCTAAGATTACACTTGTCAAATCTCTTCATCCCTAACTTCCTCCCTAGTTGCCTGGATCCAACGACTCATGGGATTTCGACACTTCTTCCTGGAAGCGCTCCACCGTCTGATTCTACCCTTGTTAATCTCTTTACCGATTTAGGACTTGGAATGACCAAGAATTTGGCCTGTGCTCCAAGTTCACGATCCCTGAATTCACGAAATGATCCAACGGATCAAACCAACCATGATCAATGAACCACATTTTTTCTGGATCCTAGGGTGGCGAGTTTCTCCATCCACTAACCACCTTGCAACTTCTGGCTATCTTACAGTCCTCGCGATTTTGTGTGTTCTCCACAAAGAATTCTGACCATCCAACTCTACTTCTCAAGGACTTCTGGCCAATGACTTGGTACCCTTCTTCTGAACTTTCATCTACTTGATCCAACATTCCTAATTCCCCACGGTCTGATGACATCGATATCATCGACATTTTGCGTATCGAGATTTCGTGTGTCATGAGGTCGAAATATTTTCCACCTTCATCCTCCCTATTCCCGAAATGTCGATTTCTTCCTGGACAATTAACTGTCCAGATCTCTCTTAGATCCACAATTGTGATCCAATAATGAATTCATGTTTCATGAATTCTCACAAACTCACCCTTAGACCATTTCAATTCATGAGTCAACGAAAGGTTGATCTCTCTCCACGTGTCCTTTCCGATGGATGGTCCTGACAAATTCGAGATTTCATGTATCGCGATTTCCACACTCCTGTGCAACTCCAAAGAGTTTTAAACCTTGTGCACGTTCTCCATATTTGACAGTTGTGAGGGTTCTCCTTTCCTCCCAAACATATTCTATGTCTCCAACACTTATAACGTAGAGTTCTCTCTCTCCCTGTGGCCATATACCACATCGGTTGTAGTTTTATAATACCGCTACACCTCCTGAGCTTTGTAACACAGTCAAGTAGTCTGTTGGCACTGAGAAACATTCTGAGGTCTGAAATTAGTCCTCCAGACACAATTTATTCTCAAAACCTTGGTCCAAAGACCACTTATCCGACCCATCCAGGCTCAACGTTGAAACTAGGCTCTGATACCATAATGTAATGTTCCCGACCATCAACCCCATGGTTAGGACAACATTACTACACGGAAAAATACTACTGTAACATATTATGCATTCTTATGAAATACATTTTCTTAATTACAGTTAAATACAACGTAAGCACATTAATATCGTTAGCATACATAATCCACGACATTAACAACAATGCACGAATACAACGGAATACATGTAAACATTGATAGAATCACGAACATGCATATTTAATTGAAATTATACGCATGTATATACTTATCTTTTAGATTGGATGTAATTCACCAAATCCGTGTAGACCTCCCATCCTTAGACCGCGCTGCTCCTCACTCTTAGCAATAGGTCATCCTTGAGCTGGGACTAGGCTCCATTGAGTAGGGATTCCTAGGCTAGGCAGGGAATACAAGAAGACAAACAATCACAGGAGAAGGATCCTCTCCCAGGAGCCACTTATGCCCACTGCCCACAGACTCTCATTCCCCACATGTTTGTCCCACCCCAGGAGTATACTCCTTCACTGTCACCAAGACATTCCATCGGCTGCTAACCTCCCTTCCCTTGGGCTTCAACAACAGACTGGAACGGAAGTCTTCGAGCTCTATGGCAGCTACAGGACTCCTTCCAGGAGTTCTCACTTCCTCTGCGCACTCTCTCACTTGGAGAGAGTCGCTCACAAACTGGGTAACCTACCTCTTCAACAACAATCACCTCCCTCACACTGGCCAGCAAGCCACACGTAGTCCAGCACTGTGTGGTCACAACAGTCAATTGGGAAAATGGATATGGACACCCAAAATGGAAACGATTAGTGCTAAATCATAACACAGCTCTGGGATTACAGGATGCATTAAACTTTCTGGCAAGAAACATAGGATGCACGACTCAACAATTATGAACATTCAGTTCTCCCAACTAGCAATAAGGAACATACTCACTTCTCTGGTTTCAGAGATGCGTAAGGTGTATAGAGGTTCAATCATAGAGGCCAAACGCGTACAGATGAAGGATGGAGGAATTGGAAGGTCGAACCCCAGATTCTGGTGATGGTTGGTGGAATTCCCACCCAAATCCTATGCAACAGTTGAAAAAATTAAAAGAGAACCCCCAACACGGCTGATTTCTTGGGTTAAATCACATGAGCCTGGGTTGACACATGTCGCCCATGAAGATGCATGCATCCCTCCCCAAGAACTTAGGAAAAAACATAGGTTTCACATGGATTTTGGGATAATATTAAAATATTATTCACAAGGACTTAAGCCCCTAGGCTCCACACTTAGCCTCTCTTTCCAACCTTCCAGCCCCCAATCCCTTACCCAGGTTTTGTGGAAACTTAGTCCCCCATCACTCATTCAGCGTGGTCAGTCCACACACAAAGATGTTTTGTATTAATACTGTGCATAATTACATGTACAAAAATCAGGCTCCTGGCCTTCAACACTTAGGCTCCCTGGCCTAATAACACATAAGCCCACTAGCTTATATAAC
>JZKD02S0983369.1:62175-83783 GCA_000966675.3 Picea glauca
TGACTATGATTGGCCATTACATTAACCTTCAACATGATTGATCATGTTGACCTTCACCATACTTGACTATGGTCAATCATAACCATACTTGACTATGGTTGACATGGGATGACTACAGTTGATCATGCCCGTGGATGACCTTCGTAGACCATGTGGAGTTGAATATGGTGGGCCATGTTGATTATGTTTAACCAGGGTTTACTATGACATTATTGCATTGTAGTGGGGATCAAGTTTTATTTGTGATGTTGTGAAATTGGGTTCTTTTCATCACATAACATCGTAAGGTCATGGCCATAAGATTGTGACGTAGGATTTTGGTTTGTCACATTATCGGGTTGGAATAGGTATGTCAAATTTCAACAATGGGTAATGTTGTCACATTGTGATGAGGGGAAATGTTCGTCTCATTGTAATGTTGGGTTATGTTTGGCACATTGCGACATCGGGTTTGTACATCAAAATGCGACAATGGGTTATGTTCATTGAATTGCGACATTTGCAAAGGTTTGTCACTTTGTCTAATTCTAACCTCATGATAAGTTCTTCAAATCGTCATGACAAGGAAATGGTCGTCACATTGTGATGACCAGGCAATGTTCATCACATTGTGACGTTATAGTGTTTGTTGGATTGCGATGTTACCATGTTCATCACATGGCGACAATAAGGAAAGGCTAGTCACATTGCGATGTTACAGTGTTTGTTGGATTGCGATGTTACCATGTTCATCACATGATGACATTAAGGAAAGGCTAGTCACATTGCGATAATAGGGCAATGATCATCAAATTGTGACGTTGCATTGATTGCCAAATTGTGACGTTACAAAGTTCGTTGCAATATGACAATGAGGATATGATTGCACATTGCGATGACAAGGGTATGTTCGTGACATTGTGACATTATATTGTTGTTTAGAATATGACATTACTATGTTCGTCACATTCCAACAAAAGGGAAGGCTCTTCAGATTCCAACAACAAGGCAATGTTTATCACATAGTGACATTGCATTGATTGTCAGATTGTGACATTACTATGTTCATCACATCGATGTTAATATGTTTGTCACATTCAACATTACTATGTTTGTCACATTGTGACGTTGGGATACGATAGTGACAGTGTGACATTTGTCTAAGTTTGAGACATACCAATGTAGGGAAATGTTCAACAAATCACAAAATAGGGGAATGTCTGTCACAATGTGACAAAGTGAAATGTTGATCATATTGTAATGTTTGTCCATGGGCATGAGATTGCAATTTCCGTGTAGGATTATGTTGGGTTCAATCTTGTTACGACATTACACAACATAGCCCATTCTTTTATGGTTATGTGAAATAGAGAAAGTCATTAAAAGTTATGTTAAAGTGAGATGTTCAAGGAATGGTGATGTTTCATGTGATGTTACCATGTTCGTCACATGGAAAAAATAAGGAAAGGCTAGTCACATTGCAACAATAGGGAAATGTTCGTCAAATTGTGACATTGCATTGATCGCCAAATTGTGACATTACAAAGTTCATCACAATGTGACAACAAGGATATGCTCGTCACATTGTGATGATAGGGTTGTGTTCTTGACATTATGATGTTACATTGATTGTAATAATGCGACATTACAATGTTCGTCACATTTCGACAAAAGAGAAGGCTCTTTAGATTCCAACAATAGGGCAATGTTCATCACATAGTGACATTGCATTGATTGTCATATTGTGACATTACTATGTTCTTCACATTTCAACATTACTATGTTTGTCACATTTCAACATTACTATGTTCATTAGGTTGTAACATCAGGAAATGTTTGTGACATAGACAATTTATGTTTGTCACATTGCGACGTAGGGATACGATAGTGACAATGCCATGCTCGTCTAAGTTTGAGACATACCAATGTTGGGAAATGTTCGACACATCGCAACATAGGGAATTATTCGCCACAATGTGACAAAGTGAAATATTTATCATATTGCAATGTTTTTCTATGGGTATCAGATTGCAATTTTTGTGTTCGGATATGTTGGGTTCAATATCCTTACACGCGCATCCAAACGCCAGTCCATTGCCACGCGCATCCACGTCTAGGTGTATAAGAAACACCAATTCAAAATAATCCCTTAGGACACCTGGTCCTCCATTTCCACACCTTAGGACATCTGTTATCCATTGCCACATGCATCCAGTCCAGGTAAATATGAAACGTTAGTTGAAAATAACACTTGTTAACCATAAATGTATTGATTTTAGCGTAAGATGAAGAATATGTCGACATCTTTATTTTCTAATCATTATATCAGATTTTATAATTAAAAAATTGATTAATCCATCTATTCCAATAAAACCTTCAATAAAACCTTCTCCATCCCCTGGTTATTTCGTGAAAATTATCCGTTTATTTCGGATAAAGTCCAACATCTTTCCTAGTTTGCCTGGAAAATTGCCCTCTTAATTCGCTGTAGAAAACTCATCTTCGTTTCCTCATTTTTCTAGTCGGAAAATAACTATATTTAGCTATTTTTTACGAAATGTTCGGGATGGTACCTCCGGCATTACCCGATGTTTTCGGAGTAGACGGAGTAGACGTAGCGTTTATTTTATGTGATACGTATTTAATGACTTTTTTTATTTGATGACGGAGTATGACAAACTTCCGTACTATTTTGATTACTATTATTTGATTTGTTCTAGAAGATTATCATGGAAGTGGTCACTTTACGTTCCAAAAACCTTCGTACCAATTTTTTATTAAATTATATAATTTAAATATTATAGAGTTTTGAAGCTTTTAAATTCAATTTTAAAATCAAAGCTGATAAATTTTAATTTGATTTACGCCCATATGTAAATCTAATTCTAACAAAGGTTTCAACGTTTATAATTTTTAATTAATTTGATTAATCATTCTTTTTAAATCAAAATCGACAATTTTAGTTATATTGGAGAGAAATAGTTCCGTTGATATGGAAAAAACCATGAAGGTGTGGTGAAGAAGGTATCAAACTTTGTTAAAATGATAGCGTTGTTTTCTTCCTTTAAGATATTAGTTGAGAGTATGGTGACGAAAACCCTGTCCATGTGTGAATATGAGCAATCTCCAAACTATGCATAGGTAGGTTAGTAGTCAAATTATTTGCATGGCAGAGGACAAAAATAGGTTCTCATAGACAATGAACGTTTCAAGCTTGAGTTGGTGGACACAAGAATTAAGAGGTATTGCATTTAATTAAGTAATCTTCTATGTGGTCGCCTCTTTTCTTTTTAATTGATTATATTAATTATTAATAAATAAATATATAATTTCAAAATTTTAATAAATCTTTTTTTTTTTCAAAAAAGTTGTTTAATATAACTATATGATAAGGATGATTAACGTCCACTAAGATCGAATTGGTCTATCAGACCTTAAGAGAGTAAGTGATTGTTTCTGTACTCGAAAAGCATTAAGAGAAGCTTTCCAAGATCACCATACTTTTCTTGAGTTAAGAGGTTAGGAAGGTTGGTAGTGTGATAAATATTTTGAAAATGAGATCTCATATGGATATAGGCTGGACAATGTAAGAGAAAGTGTTTTTCATCTTCAACCTTTTGAGTGTCACAAAGGTGACACACTCTTTCATCCCATGGCATTTTAGGAATTGACCAACGCACAACTTCAGTATGGAGATCGTGAGAATTTGTTCTTATCTTAGCAATGCTTGTTTTTTTCTTTACGCTTGGAAAAACAGATAGATAATTTTGATCTTCTAGATTATGGTAGATTACATATTTATCATACCTTAATTTTATTTTTTCCTATAACTCTTTATCACACCACATTTTCTCCTTAAATTTTGATTTGACATTTTTTTTAATAGTATCTTATTCTGCAAAATTGTTTCTTCCATGATTCCCCAATAGTTTAGCCAAGACCGAGCGTCTTTATGCCATCCTCGCTTGAGTCAATGGTGGTTATGAATTGATTTTGAAGCAATTTTAGGTAGCCTCTTGTGTTCCATGTTGTTTAACTTGTTCTTATACATTAGGTATCTAGTCATAGCCATGATCTCAATGGGAGAGAGGCTTGTTTCTAAGAGGAGGATGGGATAGGGTGTATTTCCTTTAATTTTGAGATTATAGGTTATAAAATCCTTTTGTGTTTGCTCTATCTTTCTCCAAGATTCACGAGAGATACTAAAACCCCATACTTCACATCCATAAAGAATAACAGGTGTAACAAGAGTTTCAAAGAGGAGTTTCTTCGTAACCCAAATCCAAAGATCAGTTGATTTACAATTGTTTTCAAGCCCATAATAAGCTTTCCATCCCCCAATAATCCTTTTCTCAATGCTATAATTTCAATTGAGCTTGTGGTGAATATCAGTTCCAAGATATTTGTATGAAGTCACTTCCTCCAATTTGTTGTTGTCATATACAAAGGTATGATAAGGGATCTTATTGGATTTAATAATTATGACCTTAGTCTTATCAGTATTAAGAGTCATACACATATTGGAGAAAAAATCCTTGAGGATTCTTAGTTGGTTTTCAAGATCATGGGGACTCATTGCCATAAGAACGATATCATCGGCATAACAAAGAAGATTTATGAATATAACAGTGAGAGTAGGGCCAACACAACCTGCTTTTTCCAAGCATTCTTCTAACTTGTCAATGTATATGCCAAAAAGGGTAGGGGACAAGCGACAACCTTGTTTGACTCCGATATTGCAGTTAATATCTTTTGACCAGCCCTCAATGTTTTTAAACTTAGAAATAACGTTATGATACATCCTTATTGCAGTAGCCCTCAAATCGAGAGGCACTTTTATCTCTTCCAACTTGATCCAAAGGTTTTTCCTAGGAACAATGTCAAAAAAAATTCTAAAGACAACAAAACAACAAAAAGATTGGTTTTAGTATTGCAAAAATCCTCTGTGATGATCCTAAAGGTAACTAGATGGTCCAAAGTTGAATGATATCTCCTAAACCCGGCCTAGCCTTTAGCTCTTTTACCGTGAATTTCTAGCCAAAGGCTAATCTTCTTTTCCAAAATAATTTCATAAAGCTTGGCTAAAATATGGCTAATCATAATGGTCCTATAATTAGAGGGAATATTTCCATCCCCATTTTTAAAAATAGGAACAATGAGGCTTTCCATCCAGGGTTTAGGGAAGCCCTACTTGATTGCTAAATTGAAGAGCTTGTGTATGTGAGGGATAATGATTGACCCTCTGATTTTAAAAATTTCAGCTTGGTAGCCTTCAATGTCCTTAGCTTTCTCATTTGCGAGCCACTAAACCCCAAACTCTATGTCATCTAAAAAAAAACTTGTTCCTTTGTAGGGACAATAAGAATGGTGTCCATGGCATTAGGGAACTCGTAAATACTTTTAAGGTAGGAATTCGAGTCCCTTAAGAGAATCCTATTATTTTCTTTAGTATTGCGTTTTAGAGTTTGGCTCCAGAACTTCTTAGGATCCAACTTGTATAGTTGTGAAAGTTGCTCTTGCCTTTTATTGATATAAATTAAAGAACATTATTAATCAAAATCAAAATGGTTCAAATTAAAAACAAAATTAATCAAAATCAAAATATTATAAATATAATAATATAGTAAAATATAGTAGAAATATATATATTAAAAACATAAGTTATTCTTATATAATAATGATAATAATAATAATCTATTTTTAAGGTCACGACCAAGCAAGACACCAAACTGGTGTATGAGACCACCCCCTCCACCCAACGATTTGAGTGGTAAAGTCTACCGAGGTATACATACCCTACCCCCCTCTGGATTTGAACTTGTGACCTCTTAGGAGGAAACACATGTTCTTAACCATTAGGCCCACTCATAAAATAAGGAAAGAATACAAATGTCTTTTTTTTTTACTTATTATAATTGAAATTTTGTTTACTTATTATAATTGAACATAATTTTTAAATGGTAGCGTGTTATCCTTGGATTTATTATCTTCCCTATATTGAACCCTCTTGCAGTTTGATAATTTTGTAGCTAACATGACATGTAAAGATTAAAAATACTATTTTGTAACATGTAATATACTTTATTGTATATTACATTTAAATGTTGTTTGTATTAATTATATTATTATTGTCAAGTTACGTCTATTGTGATGCAGACCCCCGAACTCTCAGGTCGAGGTCCGCTCACAGGATCATTCAAATCTCCTTGAGCCAAAGTAGCTCTTTCAGATCCCTATTGGAACCTCGAACAAGTCGATCCACAGGCCCTTATGAATTGAGCCTATGTGAACAAACACCAGGCGCCAACCCAAATCCCCTTATATGCAATAACGTTACGCCCTTCTCTAATCCGGGACTTCGGATGTCACAATTTCGCAATACTTGATGTCGAGTTTCTCGGCCCTCTATTACCAAAACCCAAAATGTCGATTCACCGAAACATATTTAGCAAAGGCTGGCTTCTCACAGAACCTTCCACCGATTTGGAATTTCGGACTTCGTAACTTCGCGAATCCGGATGCAAGGCTCCCAGTTCGTCGACCTTCGAACCTCGAAACAATAAAAAAGGTTTGACTCCGCCTGTTTCACAAGGACGCACCACCTGTCCACTCAAACAATTTCTATCTCTGACATGGACTCCTCCCACCTGTCACTCTTCCCGAATTTCAGAACTCTCAACCCCAAAGCACTTCCTCCTCCATTTCCTGACACCTAAAATGCCAAAATCCCGAATTCTATGCCAATTCCTATTGCAACTAAGGATTTCGGGACTTTCGTTCCACTACGCTCAACTCCTTGTTGTCGGGATCCTCGAAATGGCGAAATGATCTGACGGCACAGACAGATCACAATCAACGGTCGACGTGAATCTTGATACCAACGGAATGGATTCGTCCAAACCTTATCCGCCCTGCAACTCATTTAGATCCTACAGTCCTCGCGGCTTCATGAATCCTCCATAGAGAATTTTGACTGCTCGTTTCCTCCTGGACAGCTTGAAGTAAGACAATGTTCCCCTACTGGAACTTAACTTCTGCGAGACGTTTTCAATATCTATCTCCCCTTGCGAACTTTCAAAGGTGTTAACCCTCCTGAGATTTCTCTGGCGACTTCAAGCCTTGAAATAACTTCTGCATGAACTCCTTGCGGCAACCTTTTGAATACCCCTGGGTATTCGACCTCTCGACTCTGTGCACTCTCTGCAACATAAATCTTCCAATCCTTCCCTTAGTTTATAAGTCCTAACACTTCCAACAGTCTGCACACTCCTTGCACAGCCTCTATGCTTCTCCTGTACTTCTGCTGGAATGAGAACAACAGTATCCCTCCTGAGCTTTCAGAGCTAACCTTTGAACCTTCGTCAACGCACTCCTTGCAAGAACTTCTCTCACTCAGGAAGAGAAACAATTGAAACTCATTCTCTCTCTCTCTTAGACTTCAAACATTCAACATGAAATCATACATACACACAGTATTAAAGAAAATGCATAACCAAAGAGAATAAACAACTGTAATTATACCATTCACCATGTATAAACAGAAAACATCATAACACCATGAAATATGATTCAAAGCTTCATATATTAATTCAAAGCTCTTGTACATGGACTTCTTCTCTACAGATCTCTACTACAGCTCTCTCTTCTTCTCTATGCTAATGTGTTAATGATACAATGATATAAGAATGAGGGTGTCTATATCTATTTTCCCTCCTACTCTCTAAACTGTCTAATCTATTAATTCAAACCTACCTACTTTCATTAACTATGCATAAATGTCTCTGCACTCTACAGATCAGAGAAAATCACCCATGATCTATTTTACAATATGCAAGTATAAATGCGAGTGCATTTCTCTTAACTATTACATTAATATCTACCCCTTTTAATCTTTCAAAATGTTTTCAAAATGTGAAAAATACGTGTTGCGCTTTCCATCTGTCTCTCACCTCCATGCTCGCTTGACTGCTTACGATGCTCCTGCATCATACTCCCTCGCTTGAAAATTTTCATGAACTCATGTTCATGAGCTCTTGCATGGTCTGTTCATGCTTCTAAATTTCTACTTCATTTTCCCAGCTAGCATCTTCAATTGGATGTCCCTTCCATTTGACCAAGTATTCAAAATACTCCTTCCTCCTGGTCTTCTTTCTCACTCTCTTGTCAATTATACTTTCTATTTGTGTCTTTTCAGCTACAGGCATTTGTTTAGTACATTGAACCTCTGTCTGTTCATCCTCTGTTCCCGTTTCTCCAGCGCTTCAAGGGTACAAATCCACAACATTGGATATTGACGAGATTCTGATCCCATCGGGTAATTCAATCTCATATGCATTTGCCCCTAATTTCTTTAAGACTTTGCATGGTCCAATCTTCTTCATCTTTAGTTTGTTATATGTTCCCCTTGGGAACCTTTCCTTCCTTAGATGTGCAAGAATTAGATCGCCAACTTCAAATTGAAGTTCTTGGCTGTGTTGATCTACTCTGCGCTTATATTCTTGGTTCGAATTCTGCAATCGCTCCTTGACTTGACTGTGAAGCTCCTTCATTCCTTCTACAAAATTCTCTATGCTAGCATTCCTGAATTCATTTTGTTCTGAACCTTTCAATTTAGAAACTCCCCTTGGCTACATTCCATATACAATTTGGAATGGACTCTGCCCTGTGCTTCTATTGATTGAATCATTATAAGCAAATTCCGCCTGTGGAAGAATGTGATCCCACTGACTATGGTGTTTAGTCACTAGGATCCTCAGCAAATCTCCCAAGCTTCTGTTCACAAATTTTGTCTACCCATCCATCTGAGGATGATATGATAAGCTAAATGACAAACTTGTCCCCAACTTCTTCCATAAAGTCCTCCATAAATGTCCTACAAACTTGGTATCTCAATCTGAAACAATACTCCTTGGCAAGCCGTGAAGTCTGACGACTTCTTTGAAAAACAGGTTCGCAATGTGAGTTGCGTCGCTGGTTTTCTGGCATGGTATGAAATGTTCCATCTTTATAAAATTTGTCGACTACCACAAAGATTGAATCATGAACTCTTTGCATCCTTGGCAGTCCCAATATGAAATCCATGCTCACTGCATCCCACAACCTTTCTAGTATGGATAATGGCTGGTATAACCCTGTGTTCTGCCTTCTCCCTTTAATGTGTTGACAAATTCTGCTCCTATCCACAAATTTCTTGACATCTGTCCTCATCCCTGGCCAAAAATATGCTCCATTCAATTTTGAGAACGTCTTATCATGACCGAAGTGTCCGGCCAATCCTCCACTGTGTTTTTCTTTCAGCGGATTCTCCCTCATGGAGCATGTTTGAATGCACAGTTGATTGCCTCTGAATAACAATCCATCCCACATAATGTATTCAATCCATTGGCTTCTGTCCCTGAGAATTGGATTCTCAGACGCTTCATACGCTTCCTTAAAATATGGATCATCCTTGTACATTTCTGTGAGGTTATCAAAAACCAAATTTTTGACTCTGAATTCCTACATAAGAAAATATTTCTTGCTCAAACCATCAACAACTTTGTTAGCAGTTCCAAAAATATGCTTAATCACAAAAGTAAAATTCTGCATGAATTCAATCCATTTAGCATGTTTTTGGTTCAACTTCTCCTGTTGAGTCACGAATTGTAAAGCATGGTTATCACTGTACAAAACAAACTCTTTAGGAACCAAATAGTGTCTCCATTTCTTCAACGCTTGTATGACTGCATAAAATTCTTTGTCATATGTTGAGTATTTAATCTTCGCTTCATTCAACTTCTTGCTGAAGTATGAAATCTGTCTGTGATCTTGGCTAAAGACCGCTCCAATTGCAAATCCACTTGCATCACACTTGACCTGAAATGTCTTGCTGAAATCTGGAAAAACCAAAATTGGTTGCTCCGTGATCTTCTTCAGCAAGTTAAAACTCTTCTCTGCTTCCTCTATTCAATGAAAAGCTTTGTGTCTTTTCGTCACTGTATCCATCATTGGTGCGCTAATCCCACTGAAATTTTGGATGAATTTCCTGTAGAAACTAGCTAAACCATGGAAGCTTTGAACTTCAAACACACTTTTCAGTGATGGCCAATTCTTAATTGCATTCACGTTTTCCGTATCCATTTTCATCTTATTTCCAGAGATAACAAAACCCAAATAAATGAGTTCTATCCTCATAAATGATGATTTCTTCATATTTATCAACAACTTCTCTTGTTGTAATCTCCTCATCACTGTAGCTAAATTCTTCAAGTGTTCTGCTTCTGTCTTGCTGAAAATCAATATATCGTCATGATACACAATGACGAATTTCCCTATGAAATCCTTCAGGACTTCATTCATCAACCTCATGAAAGTACTGGGTGCATTTGTTAAAACAAATGGCATGAAAATCCATTCATACAGCCCCTCATTCATCTTGAATGTTGTCTTCCATTCATCACCTTCTTTCATACGAATTTGATGATATCTGGTTTTCAAATCAATTTTTGAAAAGAATCTTTCTCCACTCAAGCAATCCATCAAATCATCCATCCTTGGCAATGGAAATCTATATCTGATAGTAATTTTATTGATTTCCCTTGAGTCTATACACATCCTCTAGCCTCCATCTTTCTTCGAGCTGAGCACTATTGGAACAATGCATGGAATCAAGCTCTCTCTAACCAATCCTTTGTCCATTAAGTCCTGGACATGTCTCTTAACTTCTTCATTCTCCTGTGGCGTCAATGTATACGTTGCTTTGTTTGGTAAAATGGCTCTAGGTATAAGATCAATGTGATGGCTTATACTCCTGATCGGTGGCAACAAACAAGGTAGTTCGTCCACTACTATATCAACGAACCCTTCCAGCAACTCCTGGATTTCTTCTGGTAAATCATCCATTCTTGCAATGGTCGAAACAATTCTAGGCTTCTTGACCATGACAAATTGTGTGTCTTCCTTGTTCTTAACCTCATTAAGAATTTCCTTCCCACTCATGAGAAGTATAGTGTTGCTTACCTCTGGTTTCACTTCTTTATCCTTAATTGGAAGCAACATGTGTGTCCTCCCATTTTTCGCCAGGGTGTATGTGTTCTTTCTCCCATCATGAACCACATTCCTATCATATTGCCACGGTTTACCCAACAATAGATGACAAACATCCATGGGAATGACATCACACAATATTTCATCCTTATATCCTCCTATTTTAAATTCAACTAAACATTGTTTAGTTACATTTACCTGATGTCCTTTTTGTAGGCACAAAAATCTATATGGGCTTGGATGTACGATAGTCTCCAGCTCCAGCTTTTCTAGCATCTCTGTAGAAACGAGATTGTCTGTGCTACCACTGTCCACTATGACTTTGCATACTCTGTCTTTGGTTTTGCAAGCAGTCCGAAAGAGATTGTTCCTTTAGGTTGGGTTCTCTGGCTTCAAGAGAAATTTCCTCATCATTAAGGATCTTCTGCCCTCAACATCATCTGCCTCAACATTTTGTCCTTGTGCTTCAAAAATGTGAGTCTCGCCACCTTCTTTCTTTCTGTCTGGACACTGATAAGAATTATGTCCATTTTTCCCACAGACAAAACACTTCACTTCACCCCCTTGGCCTCTTCCTCTTCCTCTATCTTGAGGAAAAGTATTTCTATCATCATATTTCCCTCTCTGTGATATTCCTCCTCTCTCAGTTTGAGTTTGAGGTTTCTTCCCCTCTTCTTGAGGTCTCTGAGTTCTGTCTTATGCAATTGGTTTGCCTCAGGCTTGAATTCTACCTCGGCCTCTTTGACCTTGCTTTCGGCTCAGCTTCTCTTCATCTTTCAGAGCCATATGATAAGCATCTTATATAGTCCAAATGATCATCATGCTCATATCATATTCGATTTCATATCGCATACCATTCATGTACCTGGCAACCTTTTCATCGTTACTTTCTCAATGACCTTCCCTGATGTTTATCTTGTAAAATTCTTCAGTGTATTCTTTCACTGACATCAACTTCTGTCTCAAATTATGCAACCTTTGAAACATAGTAATTTGATAATCCTTGGGTATGAATTTGGCTTTCATCTTCGCGACCATTCTATCTCAACTTTTTATTTTTTTCTTGCCTTTGCAGCGTCTGTCTGCTTGGAGTTCATCCTTCCATAAGGTTGCATGCCCTTTAAGTCTTGTGATGGAATGTTTGACCTTCCTATCTTCCTCGACATCTTCATAGTCGAAGTATTTATCTAGAGCTCTAATCCAGTCTAGAAGCTCTTCAACATCCAGGTTTCCCTCATACATTGGAATTTCCATCTTCTCTCTGGCACCTATCCTTGCAACAACGCTGAATAAGCATTCGTCTACAGTGTCTTCAACTACTACTTCTTCTCCATGTCCATCTTTGTTTTCACTATCAACCTCACTGATGTCTCCAGTGTCGACTGTGCGCCTCTATGTTCTCTCCATGGCATCAAGCCTGACACGTAGTTCACGCATTTCCCTCTCCACTGCTGGATTAGGCATTGGTCTATCTCTTCTTCTTGATGACATGGCTGAGAAATATTCTTCCTTCCTTTTCTACAGAAAGAAAATAACTTTTTTTGTGCTCTGATACCACACTTGATGCAAACCCCCAAACCCTTGGGTCGAGCTCCTCTCACAAGATCGTTCAAATCTCCTTGAGCCGAAGTAGCTCTTTCGGATCCCTACTGGAACCTCCAACAAATCGATCCACGGGTCCTTATGAATTGAGCCTGTGTGAACAAACACCAGGAACCAACCCAAATCCCCTTATATGCAATAATGTCCTGCCCTTCTCTAATCCAAGACTTCGGATCTCGCAATTTCGTGATCCTTGATGTCGCGTTTCTCAACCCTCTATTACCGAAACCCGAAATGACGATTCACCGAAACATATTTAGCAAAGGCTGGCTTCTCATATTACCTTCCATCGATTCAGAATTTCGGACTTCGCAACATCACGAATCCATAAGCAAGGCTCCCAGTCCATCGAACTCCGAACCCTGAAACAGTCAACAAGGTTTGACTTTCCCTATTTGATGAGGACATGCCACCTATCCACTCAAACACTTTCTATCTCTGACATGGACTCCTACCACCTGTCACTCTTCTCGACTTTTGGAACTCTCAACCCCAAAGCACTGCCTCCTTCGTTTCCCAACACCTGAAGTGCTGAAATCCTGAATTCTACACGAATTCGTATCACAACTCGCGATTTTGGGACTTTCATTCCACTGCGCTCAACTCCTTGTCATCGGGATCCCCGAAATGGAGAAATGATCTGACAACTCAGACAGATCACAATCAACGGTTAATGTGAATCTTGATACCAATGGAATGGATTCGTCCAAACCTTTTCCGCCCTGCAACTCCTCTAGATCCTACGATCCTCACGGCTTCGTGAATCCTCCACAGAGAATTTCGACCGCTCGTTTCCTCCTGGAAATCTTCTACGAAGTAAATCGATGTTCCCCTACTCGAACTTAACTTCTGCGAGATGTTTTCAATCTCTGCCTCCCCTTGGGTACTTTCGAAGGTGTTAACCCTCCTGATCTTTCTCTGGTAACTTCAAGCCTTGAAAGAACTCCTGCATGCACTCCTTGTGGAAACCTTTCGAATACTCCTGGGTATTCGACCTCTCGACTCTATTCACTCTCTGCAACATAAATCTTCCAATCCTTCCCTTAGTTGATAAGTCCTAAGACTTCCAACAGCTTGCGCACTCCTTGCACGACCTCTATGATTTTCCTACACTTCTATTGGAATGAGAGGAACGGTATCCCTCCTGAGCTTTCAGAGATAACCTCTGAACCTTCGTCAATTCACTCCTTGCGGACGCCTGACTGCACTCCTTGCAGGTACTTCTCTCACTCAGGAAGAGAAATAATTGAAAATCATTCTCTCTCTCTCTCTCAGACTTCAAACATTCAACATGAAATCATACATACACACATAGTATTAAAGCAAAAGCATAACCAGAGAGAATAAACAACTGTAAGCATACCATTCACCATGTATAAACAGAAAACATCATAACACCATGAAATCTGATTCAAAGCTTCATATATTAATTCAAAGCTCCTGTACATGGACTTCTTCTCTACATCTCTCTGCTACAACTCTCTCTTCTTCTCTATTCTATGTGTTAATGATACAATGATACAAGAATGAGGGTGTCTATATCCGTTTTCCCTCCTACTCTCTAAATTGTCTAATCTATTAATTCAAACCTACCTACTTTCATTAACTATGCATAAATGTCTCTACACTCTACAAATGAGAGCGAATCACTCATGATCTGTTTTACAATATGCAAGTATAAATGCGAGTACATTCCTCTTAACTATTACATTAATATCTGCCCCTTTTAATCTTTCAAAACGTGAAAAATACATGTTGCGCTTTCAAACTGTCTCTCGCCTCCACGCTCGCTTGACTTCTTACGATGCTCCTGCATCATATTGTCTAAAGACGTGACTATATTCATTTGTGTGTATTTATACATGTTATTGTAACCCTAATTGACATTGAATTATAAATTAATATTGAATATACATACATACATACATACATGCATACACACATATATCCAATGTTCTCTTCTAATTGGTATCAACGCGTTGCGTGCCTCCATGTGATCTCTGCTCAAGCATCCCCAACTCTCATCCTATGATCTATGTGATAGAGCTCTTTCCTTGTGCTTTTCATCCTCCTTTATACATTCTTCAACCCCGCGACCTCCTATATTCACCACTTTGCCATCGATTCTGCAATCAACTCCACGCATGACCTCCTCTCCACCATATATCCACCATCCAAACCCATGACCCATTATCTCCACCTCTCCCTTGATTCTCCAAACCTACAACCCATTCTATCCACCTTTCCCTTGATTCTTTAAAACCTAAATTATCCAACTCATGACCCATTCTATCCACCATTCCCTCATCCTTCCCTCGTATAGATGATCTTCTCAAGAATTTGTCGGGATCATCATGTATGTGTTTCATTTTCCCCTGTGCCTTTCCTTCTTCATCCACAATTCCATTTGCATATCTTCTATACCTTGCTTCCAACTCATTATTGATTTCCACTTTCTTCAGTTGAATCGAGAGTTTGCGTAGCTTTCACTTCACTTTCCTTAATATCCACCTTTTTCTTCTTCAACCAAATTCTCCCTTCCTCTCATTGTAATATATAGTTTGTGCTCTCTTGGTAACAAATAACTTGTTTTCCCTTATATTTGTCTAGTGAAAGTAAAGCTAGTGTAGTGTGTCCCCTTCTTACTAACACACAACAATGCGGATATCAAATAAAAATGTCAGAGAACCAGAGAAAAAGATATATGGATTAGATGACAACCCTACCTCCATGCTGGAACTGAGAAAAGGTATTAAAGAATTTTGTGTGGGCCTTATAAGTCATTTGGATGTCAAAATTAACAAACTGAATGAAGGATTAGCAGAGTGAAGTGGAAATTAAAATGTCATGAGAATCGAGCTCGAAGCAATTATGAATGGGAATAAAATCCCCAATAATTTAGTGAATGTGAATAGAAGCTGCAATAATTCTAACTCACACTAGATTCCTCCCATATAACATTACTTGTCGAACATAGGGGCATATAATAATGCCATGGCCAAGGATAAAATTATTGTTCCATAATTTGATGGATCAAATGTAAGAGAAACAACAAGGTGGGTAACTAAAATCGAATAATACTTTAGGTATTACCAAATTTTTGATGATGAAGAAATGTTTTATGTTGCATCTATACATATGCATAAATATTTCCTATAGTAGAGAGGAAAATACAAATATCTATCAAGAGACAAGGATATATTCAAAAATAATTTCTTCCTATCTTTTATCAACATAGAATAAAAGGGGGTTTTTACTAAACTCGCCCAATCACAATAGTCTGGTATAGTGGAAGAATTTTTTCAGGATCTACATGTGCTAGGCACTCATGGCCCTAATATATTAAAATATTAGATGCTTCAGATAGCCTTATTAGGGTTGAAGGAAAATATTTCAAATGAGCTCAAATTGCTTGACATTAATGATATTGAGGAAGCTTATGAGAAAGCCAAAATCGTTGAAAATAAACTTAAAGAATATAAATGACATACATCATGGAACTCACTCAGTGAATTTAGCTACAAATACATTCCCCCTCACAAAAGGACATTGCCACCAGATACAACACAAGATAAAGACCGATGTTTTAAATGTAATGAACCCAATTGGAAACTTGTCTATAAGTGCAACGGAAAAAAATTATTCATTGCGAAATAGACAAGAGTGAAAGTGACAAAGATGAGGAAGTAGAGGAAATATATTCTTCTGATGAATAAAAAAATAATTAAGACTCAATAAATTACCATGAGTTAGGAAATAAAAATGTAAGCTCGACAAACTTTGTTTCCGCAATAATAGGTATTTCTCAACCCCAAACTCTTAACATTTATGGTTATGTTAATCAAAATAAAGTAAAAATGCTCATAGATAGTGTTAGTTCACATAATGTCATAGATATGAATATAGTAGGGAAATTAAACATATTTATTTATCCTACCTCTAAATTTTAAGTCTCCATCATTAGAAATACCTCTAAATTTTAAGTCTCCATCATTAGAAATAGGACAACTTCATGTGATGAGAAATGCCACAAGGTGAAAGAATCCATGAATGACTACAAATTAAAATATCATATGTATGTTATTTAAATCATAGGCGTAAATATTTTCTTGGGGGGGCAATGGTTAGCCACGCTTGGTACTATTTGATTAAACTTACAAGAACAATTTATAAGATTTTATGAAAATGGGGAAAAGTAAAAATTACAAAGAATTAATTATCCTCCTCCACAATTAGTCTCACCTAATACGATGGAAAAAATGATTAAAAAGGGATCCCAATCTTATTTCTTACACTTCTATTCAATAGAGGGAACTACTAAGGAGAATAAAAATGATGATCCCAAGAAATTAAAAAACATTCTTTCAAAATATACCATCATTTTTCAGGAACCACCTCATCGGTTTCCTTCACCTCGTTCTAGAGACCAAATCATAGAATTGATCCTTGGTTTTGTCCCAAATAGAAAAAATATTACAAGGAGTCGCACCAACATAAGACAAAAATTGAATGCTTGGTTCAATAATTATTGGACTATGGTGTTATCACATGAATAAAGAGTCCTTGCTAATCTTTGTTCATACTTTTATAAAAAAAAATGTATCATATAGACTTTGTATTGACTATCGATCATTGAAAAAAATTATGATAAAATATATATTTTCAATTCCAATTGTGGATGAGTTATTTCATAGGCTCCATGGTGCTAAATATTTATTCAACATGGACCTAAAATCAAGTTATTACCAAAAAAGTATTCGAGAGGAAGGGATTCCCAAAAATTCTTTCTGTATTGATGAAGGGTTGTATTAATTTCGAGTCATGCCTTTTGGTTTATCCAATGCTCCTGGTGCCTTCCAAGAAATAGTGAATGATTTGTTTTGTCTCTACCTATGGAAGTTTATACCTATCGTCTTTGATGATATCCTTGTTTGTAGAAAGAGATGGAACTCACACCTCAAGCAAATAGATGTAGTATTAATTTATATCGTAACAAATCTAAATGCAATTTTGGACAAAGAGATATTGTATTTTTGGGATATGTTGTAGAAGATGAAGGAATCAAGGTTGATTCGTATAAATTTGTGGAAGGTACTGAGTGTATTATCCCCAAATTAATCACATCATTACGAGGATTCATTGGTCTTAACATGTACTACAGATATTTTTTCGAAACTAGATGTAAATTGTGGCCCCATAAAAAACACTATTGAAAAAATATTCATTTAAATGGAATGACGAGGATGAAGTTGTTAAGTAACAGATCTATTATAATAGCAGAAAATAGAAATACTGAAGAGAACAACAACGGAACAACCAAATATTAGAAATCACAACACCAAAATAATACCTTTATTAATAGGAAACAATGTTCAATTTCTTCTTTGAGGGGGAAACCTCCAACATAGAAACACTCTATTACAATAATTCTCAAGAAAAATACTTCTCATGCCCCCGACTCTTATTTATACTAAATCTATATACCAAAGAAACAATTTAGAGGAAGATCTTTCTAGAAGTGGAAGCTTCTATTAGGTCTTCTTACATTTGACTTATCCTTCCTTATTACTAGGCCTTATTTATTAATATTATCCTTATTAGAAGGAAAATATTTTTTTCTACCTCTGTGAGGGGTTAGGGAGTTTAGGTCCCTAACATTCCCTCCCCCTCAAAAACAAATTTTTCCTCAAGGATTGAGATGAAGAAATTGTTACAGAATGGTAGTTGACTCCCCGATGGCATCTTGTGGCTCTGTGTCCTTCCATTGAACTAAAACTTCCTTGATAATGCTTTGGTGGAGATGACACTCACACTTGTCCAAGACATCATATGGATGAAACCAAATGGAACCTTCTTCATCCAACTCAGGTAGAATGGTATGAGTATGGCACATAGTGTTGAGAACTTTCTTTAAGAAGGAAACATGAAAAACAAGGTGGATCTTAGAGTGTCTAGGAAACTCTTGTTGAAATATTGTAACTGCAAAGAGTATTCTATTTATTTATTGAGTCATTATTAATTATATCAATCCCCTTTTGTGGATTGGTCAAACCCTAAATATATTATGAAAATTTAGAAGTCATCCCCCAAGCTAATTAAAGTGATTTTAACCACTAAGAAGACAAGTCGGCCCTACCCAGTGAAGAGACACCTTTTCAACTCTTGCCAGTTTGTATAAATAAAGGAATCCAATGTCTCATTTGATCAATCACTCAGTTCACTCATCTAGTGCGCAAGTTTGAAGGAATATGCAGTTTTTAGTTTCTAGAAGAAGGAAGAGATAGAGGCACATTGATCAATAGAATTTATTCTCTAGTGTTTGGTTTATTGTCTTGGCATTGTATTGGCTATCTATATTAAGGAAGTGTTTGTTGGGTTTTCTCCCCCATGAAAGTTTCCCAGGATAAATGTTATGTATCCTGTGATTGTATTTCTCTTAGTGATCCTACCTATGCTATTGTTATCTAGTAAATTGAGAAGAAAACTAATAATAGATCAAAAATTAACATGGTATTAGGTCTAAGCTGAAGAGAGCATCTTTCACTGGATAAAGAAAAATGTCACTGTTGTCGTACAAGATTTATTTTATTTTATTTTATTATTGAAGAGGAATTTTAGCCTAAAACTCCTCAAGGAAGTGTGCCCTAGCCTAGGGAACTCTTTGGCAGCTTCGGTGCACTTTTTCAATGGATAAAACTACCAGAAAGTGAAACCTTATTTTTCACGAGTACCAAAAAACCAGAAAACGAGAAGTACCAAATAACTAGAAGTACAAGAAAACCAGGAAACCAAAACCAGTACACGAAGTACCAGTCCAAAATTCCACTAGTTAATTTTGAAGGGGAAAATTTTCAATTTTCATAAATCTGACTGCACCAGCTTACTCGCCTTAGCTTAGTGCATCTATCCCTTGGCTCAAAATTTCTAAATTTGAAGTTTGAAAAATCAAGGTTTCCTCATGAAACCCTAAGTTGTAGTTGCAGTTGCAGTTTTAGAATCAGTTGCAGTTGTAGTATCAATTAAAGTATCAACTACAATACCAGTTGTAGTCACCCTTGAAGTTTTTAAGAGTTGGTAATTATTATTGTTTCTACCAGACGCTGCCACTACCTGCAAATACTATCAGAGGTATGTATTCACATATGTTTAAATTGTTAAGATTTAAAGGGTATTTGTAGGAGAAGGGATCTCTTTTCATAGATCCAAAAGGATCTCAAGATCCAACACATTCAAAGGAATAATGCAACCCAGGTTTGTTTATTCTGATATGCATCTACTGGTTATGAAATTATTTTGATCTAAGTTGCATGTTGAAACTATGACCATCATACTAACCTTTAGTCAAAATTTAAGTCAAAGTATTAGATTGATTAAAGTTGAGATCATATAATTTATTCTCTAACCCAACCTTCTGTCAAGATAGCATATTATCTTAGTACACGAGACACATTGAAGAGAGAACTTGTCATCTTGAGTGACAAAGACTTGGAAGAAAATCAACAAACTCATTCTTGAGGACAAGACTCCTGGTTCCAGGTTGGATTAATTAAGTTGATAAGATTCAAAGTTGCACATGACAAAGTTGATAACTACCCCATTACAGGTAAACACTATAGTTGAGGTAGAAGTCTTTGAAAAGTATTATACTTCGTAGCATGAGAGCATATCAAGATAAATAATTAATGTAATCATTTACCAGATACAATTAACATATCCTCTAGGAGAAACTTCTTGTGTTGATTCCATATAACCTTGGATGAATATTTGATCACAACACTAGAAGAATGTTGATCTCATTTCGTATTTTATTACTTACTTTTGATCCTTGTTTCTGTAACACCCTGTTTCCCCCAAATTTGTAATTGATCCTAATACAGGAATTACCATGCTAAAGCATGATGAAAATGTGAACGTATGATGTGAAGGGACCTTATGAAGAAGGTCGATAAATGTAAATAACATTATGAATTTATATTACAGAACTGCTGAGAGGGGATGTGTGGAAAAGAGACCACGATGGTGGTGGATGGCACCTTGAAAAAGGGGTGTTAACTTCCGCCGAGAATTTAATACCGTATTTGGACTCCACTGGCCCGGAGAACCAAAAGAGGCTCACTAGCCCTGAAATAAATGCCTTGTAGGATGGTAGGTTGATGGCTTGATGAGGGACGGGGAGGTGAACCGCCTATCCGTAGAGCCATCAAGAATGGCCAGCACAAGGGTAATCATGCCACACGCAACCTCGGGAGAGGATAAGGCGTATGGCTGAAACGATTGGAAAGGGGCCGGACGCGAGGGGAACTCAGGTAGTTCTATGCAGAGTGAGTGACCGTAGAGAGGAGGGGATTGCAACCTTCGCGCCTGGGCACTGACAGACAGAGAGACACAGGTCTCAGGACATCATGGTCTCAGCTCAGGGGTGGCGAGTGGTAAATCCCTTTGGAGTCACTACGCCTACGGTTGGGTTGAAACGAGCACCCCTCTCAGCAGTTGCTTCCATTGGTGAAGTTATTTCTGATAATTGTTTTTCTTATATTGCATTTGAAATTTCTATGTTGTCACATATGTTCATAGAATGGTGGAATTGTAATTGTTTCCTGTGTAAGAATGTCTCCATAGTAATTGATGATATGGAGTAGATGTTAGCTCATAGAACTTGTGAAATTGTAAATGATTTCAGCATAAGAATGACCATGTAGTGATTGACATGAATGAGTTGATATATGCCTAACACCGAGGAGACCGTGCTTGACTTACGTTGATAACTGAATCTAATCATGCCTAGCCACTCTCGGAAAGTTTTCTCCCTTTATCTGCTTTCGCAAATACCCCGGTAAAGATCTCTTCATAGAGATTCCCTCCTCGAAAAGGTTCACTAAGAACCCAGAATAAGGACTCGAATGCACAGGCCTTAGCAACCTCGCACGAGGAGGAACGATTCTATTAAGGTTCCAAGATAGTAGTGTTATGAGGAGTGACAAGTCGACGGATGAGATCTCGTC
>JZKD02S0983369.1:91061-101453 GCA_000966675.3 Picea glauca
GTCATATGGTAAGTGGTCACATGGACCATGGTATGACCAAGGGGGCTAGCCAGTGTAAAGGCGCGTCGAGAGCCCAGGGGACTTGTGTGCCATGACATGGAAAGGCGCCAAACCCTAACAAGAATTAAGACTGTGGTCTTGTGAATGTTGTGTTCGTATTGACCAGGACTTAGCCCGGACAGCCAATACACTAGGAGCACATCGGGGATCGGAGGATCGGGAGTTCCGGGTACATATGCCCCTCGGCACCGCAAACTCCGAAACCCTGACGAGAAGCTGTCGTATGGTCATTTAGAAACAGGTCGTATGGACCAGAGGCTTAACCAAGCAGGGCTGAGGCAACCAAAGGGGCCCATCAAAAATTCGTTCCATCGATGTTCGGGGATTCGAGAGGACAGGGACCCTCGACACCGCAACCTCCGAAACCCCTAATCCCGATATTGAACCAGGGATTGGCATTCTGCAAGTGCAGGTTTTTGGAGATTTCCCATTTGAGGGAGATTAACCCAATTTTTTTTTTAATTATGATAGTGGGTGTGTTACAGTTTCAGACAGGTGACAAGTGAAAGCTTTAAAGGAGATGTTGTGACAATTGTTAGTGTTATCGTTTTATTTACTATTATCAAAAGACTATTATTCTTGCTTGTTGTTTTGTTGACCTTGTTTTAGGTCACATGTGATAACCCTGAGGAAGCTATAGTGAAGCAAAAGGACAAATATTAGATGAGACATGAAGCATACTATGCACATAACAATATACATTCATGTACCAAATAAGATGAAGAAGAAGCTATCTTTTGAAATTTAGAGTATCTCATATGGAGATTGATTATAAGGAGAAGAAAGCTCCAAATATGACCGAACATTAGAAAAATAACTCATAGTAGAATTGTTCAAAGGATAATGACACCACCTTGACATAAAGAAGAAATCGTTTGAATTGTGACTCAAATTTTCATCTTTAGAATTGGTTTTCAACACCAAGTATACGCTGTAAGAGATGATGAAATCCTTTTAGGCTAAGAAGAAATCGAGAGTAAGCCCGATCTCATAAAGGATCAGATGAAGAGACAACCTTTAGGATTGGGAGATATATGCCATGAGAATACTAGATCGTAGCTTCAGAAACTTCTAGGAGATATGAAATATCATGGGAATATTCCCTTATTTCAGTGACAGAGAAGGAAGTTAGTCTGAAAGACTAGTATATGGATTCTTCTGTGAGACTAGAAGAGAATTCAATATTGATTTACAAGATCGATTTAAATAGATCAAGCATATTTCATATTTACAAATCCTGATGTGTGTCAAGAGGATTCTCCCAACAAGAGGGAAAAAACTATGACGAGACAATTACTCTGGTAATTGAAGAAATAATTCCAGTATTCATGAAGACAACCAAAACAACTATGATTCATATATAGTATGAGATGCAAGGGGAGAAATACCCATATTTAAAATTCAGTGGCAGTTTGTACAATACATTAGTTGGGTCATGGATACATAAGTACAATAAAATATAGAGTTACCTCCATGAAAGAAGAAGAGCTACCTTCTGTATCAGTTATTGATCCACTCTCAATTTCAAATGAAGCTGTTGTCATGGTAGAATAAGAGGAGCTACTCACATATTTCAACAACCACAATGAGTATGAAGCAATCATTCTCAACCTTATAGAAGTTGCAGGTGCAGAGAACCAGTTCCAGAAAGAACACTTGTAGAAAGAGGAGAGGACATACTCTTAGGAAGTGAGACAGGTAGTGCTTTGTAGAAAGCACATAGATCTAGCACATGATTGTGAAGATTGAGTTGTAACCGAGCAAGTATACCAAGTTGGTACAAAGTGATGTTAAAATTTGATTTGAAGTTGAAGACAAAAGGACTCGGGTATTCAGGTTGAAGAAGGCTCTGTACAGGTTCAATCAAGCTCCTATAGCTTGATATGGCATAATTCACAATTTCCTGAAGAGATTCGGCCTGACCAAGAGTAAATTTGATTCTAACCTTTATCTCAAGGTTATGAATGATGATCCAGTGATGTTACTACTATATGTAGATGATGTATTCTTGACAATATGAAGAAAATCTCATTAAATATTGAAAAATAAGATCGCTATAGAATTTGATGAACGAACTAATGCTTTATCTCTTAGGTCTTGAAGTTTGGCAAAGCCCAGAGAAGATATTCCTTAACCAAGGGATGTATACAGTTGAAATAATGAAGATGTTTGATATGTTGGAGTGTAAATCCATGAACGCACTCATGGAAACAAAGTTGAATCTCCTCATTGATACTTTGTTAGAATTGGTTGATGCTACTATGTACATAAATATTATTGGTTCGGTGATGTATCTGATGAATACCAGATGGATATATGTTTTTTTGTAAACACATTTTGAGTCAGTATTTGGTACAACCGATATGTGGTTACCTTGTTGCTGTAAAACATGTGATGAGGTACCTTAAGGTCTGGGATTAGCCATGATATCATGGAAAATTAGGAAGCGATCAAACATTTCTCTCAGCACAGAAGAACAAGAATACATTGTTGCATGTTCTGCCAGTTGTGAAGCCATATGGCTTCAGAATTTGTTGACAGGTCTATTCGATATGGAGATATAAGAAATTGTGTTCCTATGTGATAACCAGAGTTGCATAAAGAAGAAAGAGAACCCTATGTTCCATGACAAATCAAAACACATAGAGATCCTATATCATTACATCTATGTTATGGTGTAGAGAGGAGACATAAATATCTAGTATGTTATCATGGATGAACAACCTATCGATATGTTGACCAAGTCTCTATCTCATGTAAAGTTTGAGCACTTTCGAGATAAGCTTGGTGTAGTCCGAAAGGACCTTCCTTGAAAGGGGGAGTAGTGTTGATTCTAGCCTACTACTGAATATTTCCAACTTCGTGTTGATGTTGTTGTGATGCCAGCCTAGTGTTGAAGATTTCCATCCTCGTGTTGATGTTGTTGTGATGCCATGTTGATGTTGTTGTGATGCCAACCCAGTGCTGAACATTTCTAGCTTCGTGCTGATGTTGTTGAGATTCCAGCCTCATGCTAAACATTTCCATCTTCGTGCTGATGTTGTTGAGATGCCAGCCTCGTGCTGAATATTTCCAACTTCGTGCTGATGTTGTTGAGATGCCAGCTTCGTGCTGAAGATTTCTAGCCTAGTGTTGATGTTGATGATGCTCCAACCTTTGTGATGTGATGTTTTTGTTGTTGATGACACTCCATCCTTCGTGTTGTGATTCTATTGTTAGTGATGATGCTCCATCCTTCGTGTTGTGATGGCGTATCAACCTTGTGATGTTATTGATCATGATGTATTAGTTTTATACTAATCGATGTTGATGCAGGATGCCACTTCAACTTCTTGCTGAAGATGATGATAATGATGCCACTTCAGCTTCTTGCTAAAGATGATGATGATGATTCCACTTCAAATTCTTGTTGAAGATGATGTTGATGATATTACTTTAGCCTCATACTAAAGAAGATGATGATGTTACTATATCTGCATGCTAAAGAAGATGATGATGTTACTTTATCCTCAAATGAAAGATGATGATGATGTTACTTTATCCTCACACTAAAGATGATGATGATGTTACTTTAGCCTCATGCTGATGAGGATGGTGAAGCTACTCCAACTCCATGTTGTGAATGATGATGATGAGAAAAAAATTCGATGATTTATAGATATGCCAGCCAATGTTCCATATGTTGTTGATGTTGCTTCCCTCTCTCTCTCCTGATGATGTTATAGAGTACCCTTTCAGTTAATGGGGAGTGTTGAAATATTGTAACTGCAAAGAGTATTCTATTTATTTATTGAGTCATTATTAATTATATCAATCCCCTTTTTTGGATTGATCATGTCAGGAATTGTAATTGACCAGATCCCCTTTTGTGGAACAGTCAAACCGTAAATATATTATGTGAATTGAGAAGTCGGCCCTGAGGCTAATTAAAGTGGTTTTAACCACTAAGAAGAAAAGTCAAGCCTGCAGAGTGAAGAGACACCTTTCCAGCTCCTCCCAATCTGTATAAATAAAGGAATCCATCGCCTCATTTGATCACTCACTCAGCTCACTCATCTAGTGCACAAGTTTCAAAAAATCTACTGTTTCTAGTTGATGGAAGAAGGAACAGACAGAGACACATTGCTCAGTAGAGGATATTCTTTAGTGTTTGGTTTACTGTCTTTGCATTGTATTGGCTATCTATATTAAGGAAGTTTTTGTTGGGTTTGATCCCCCATGAGGGTTTCCTAGGATAAATGTTGTGTATCTCGTGATTGTATTTCTCTCATTAATCCTACCTATGCTATTGTTATCTAGTAAATTGAAAATAAACCTAATAATAGCTCAAAACTTAACAACTCTAACTAGTAGGCCACTTGCCCCACTCCTTTGAGAATATGGTAAGGACTATAAATTTGGGGGCAAGTTTCTGACAATGATGGGCTTTGAGTGAAGTATGTTTATAAGGTTGTAGAAGAAGAAACACATGGTCCCTGTGATCCTGAAAATTTTCACTAGAGTGTTATAGGGAAAAGCTATGACACCTTAGTTATTGCAATAGTTTGTTTGGCGAGATGATGAATCAAATAAATTGGATTGAGAAACAAGAAAATTGAAGAAACCACACTTAAGAACACCTTATATTGATGATCAATACCATTGGGAATGGAGTCTTGTGTTATATTTCATGGATTTTAGGCAATCAAACTAGTTATTAGACAAGCATGATAAAAACATACATAGGTAGAAGAATAAGGAAAACAAATATGAAAAACACATGCATCACTATCACTAGCATAATATTAAACTTGCATCCTCCATAAGAAGAAATTATTTATGAGAAAGAATACTAAATATCTGAATGAACTATACATAAACAAAGTAAGTAAACTAAAACATTAATGTACATGAAATTTGTAGCCGATCAATTATATTCAAATAAGAGGAATAATAAAACATAATATGATATGCAGCCTAATAAACAAGATTTTCATAGATCTCTCATGTTGAAATATATAAAAAATAGGTTTCCCTCAAGTTTATAAGTAAATCAGAGATATATCTCTACCCTAAAGTCCCTCTCTCCGATCCTCTTGATCCCCCTAATACATTGCAAATCCTAGAATTTATTACAATAATTTTAGTTGTTACAAATCTAAAAATAAAATAGGAGTCGAATCGATTGCAATAAAATGTGGGTCTAGAATTGATTATGGATAAGATGGTGAAGCTGGTTATCCAGAAAATTGAGTTGTTGACCAAAACAATATGGCATGTTTTGAAAGACCATCCTTCTTTAAATCTGAAGTTCTATCCTTTGCCTCAAATCTGGATTTGATCCATCTTCTAATTTCCTCGTATTCCTGAATTTTGGAGGAATTTGAACCAATCCAAATCCTCTGATGCTATACACTCTTCCACCATTACCAATCATATTTTTGTCGAATAATAACCATATGGACTTGGAAATGTGGATTGATATGAATCCATTCAAATATGGGATTATTACTTCAGTTTTCCTGTAAATAAAAATAGATACTCAACCACCATATCTCTATTGTTATCCCAATAGACATCCAACTCCCCAATCTTGTTCAAAATGACCCCTGCGAATGATACTTAGACCAACAACTGCGCTGAACTTTGCTCAATTTGTAGCTCTAGTTATCCAATCCACATTTTCTTTCAAGAAAATGTCTACAGTAGTTTCAACATGCATGCATGTTTTGAAATATATATTAGCACTATGTCGGACATGGTTTTTCATTTTAATTGATTTCCTTGTTAAAAGCTTCTCATAAATGGCTAAAATATATCGAGACTCCTCTAGTCGTGACAAACAACGATAGGTATGTTTTTTTCTTTTTTCCCATAACCAGAATCGCTAAAATAGAACAGGGATGCCAACTCCTTTAGCAACCTATAGAATATGCAATACACAATTCTTCAAAATAATACCTTCACTAACCTTACACTCTTTAACAAACCGTGAGACAAATTTGATTGATGACATTCGGCTTGGGAGAAACTTGAAACTGTAAAATTTTGGCTTGGTATTTAATATCTCATCTGCTCAAACGTTGGTGCTCTACCTCAAGAAATTGATATGGTATTTTATCATGCATTGTTGGCATTAGACTTAACACGTGGGAGCTTTTCAAATCACTGTATCTTTGGAGTAGACTACGGTACTTGAGACTCGTACTATGTATGAAACTGTCAATGCCTTGATTTCAAGTGTCATTGTTTATTTCGTATGATTTTTATTTTGCAATGTTGGAGTAATTCCACATGAATCCACTAGAAAACATTTAACCTTCATACTACTAGCATAGTGGCAAAGTGGTTGATGTATTAAAAAATACAAGGAAGTTATGAAGAGTAAATCACATTCATTGATTTGGGAGGACGACTAAAAATATGCCAATATCTTCAATTGTTAGTTGTTAATCATTGGATTAGAATTTTAAATTAAAAGGTGATTAATTGTGCCCATCTTTAATAGATATAAACCTTTTGGCATAATCAAAAGTCTTCATACATTATCAACCATACATTATCAACTCGTAGTGCACAATATGCGGAACCGTGGACTTTCTTTGGCACTCCATATATAATTGCTCTTCTTGTGACTTGGCATATCATTTGTTTTCTTGGTTAGCCTTTGTTGCTTGGTGGTCTTCTTGAATTCTTGTCGACACGAGGACATACATTTTGATGCATGTATTCGGGCTCTAGTATGATCAGGACTGAACTACAAAAAATGATCTTTGAAAATCCCAACCATGTGATAATTGTGTGCTCATGCGTTTAGCATTTGGGTGGGTGCCCTTTCTGTTTTATGTATGTAGGAATATCCCATATACAACCATTTAAAAAACTTTGAATATTTTTATGTAGTCAGGCGCCTAGATAACTTGTGGATGCATAGTGCATGGCATTTTGGCCCCTTGTGGGCTTCCTCCTTGGTGCTCGATACTTATCGTGGCGCTTTGTGTGAGTGCTTCCTTGAGACATGATATGTGTTATCCTTGGTACTTTGTCCATATGATCATACTCACTCGATCACGATATGACTTGGAGATTGGGTTCGGATAACACAGGCCCAATATTTCTACAAAACACAAAGATTTATAAATAAAAAAATATTTTAAAATCATATGAAATAATTTTAAAATAATATATTTTGTATATTTATTTACATATAAATCAGGCTTTGGAAAGAATTTGTTCAAAGTTGGAGAAAGGGCCAAAACATTCGAGAAGGTTATTTTAGTGCTAACATGGCTCCAACTCGGGATAGTTCTTTCCTACAAAGTTGTAAGAACCATACACCATTGTGCATGATATAATTTTGTTTCGCAACCTGTAATCTATTTCGATATTAAACGATTCATGCTCATCGCATACCATAACTGCAATTTGAAACTGAAAATCCTATGTGCCAGTGCTTTGTATCCATTGGTGTATGGAGTCATTATTTATGCTAATCTACTGCACTCCAAACCAAAATGAAAAAAAATGCTTTGATAGGAAGTTTATTCTCCTACTCCTAACTAGTGGAAACCAATTTGATCATGTGTAGACAAACTTCCAATGTAACCAAGTAATTATTTGACTAACAAAATGATCATCTTCTTTGCAGGAAAATGAGAGAGTGCCAAAATAGTGAAATTTTTTCAATAGGAATGTAATATGAAGCTTATACTTACTACTTTAATTCAATTGCAGTGTTGGAACATTGGAGTCATTTGAAAAAACTGTCTCCATGTAAGTTGCCATTAGATCTTGAAGATAATGCCAAAACTGCACTTGATATAAAAGACAAAGTTGTTGTGTGAAAGTTGTTTCATCAGCAAGAGTGTGTTACATTTGTCCTCCTTGTGGAAATTCATGAAGACCACTTGATTCATATCCTCCGAGAGAAACACAACACTCCTGAAAATATTCACATGTTTCTTGTAGAGAATTTTGTTTACCACATTCCAAAGCAAAAGTATAATGAAAATCAGAAGGAAGCAAGTTACTTTCTTTCATTCCAAGAGAAGAAACAACATGCACAATGAGATCATCATTTTGAGTAACTATATCTTCATGTATCAGAGTGGTACTCACATCCTGAACTTCGTGGTCAGAGAAATGATGCAACAATTCAAATTCTGTGCAACATTCTTGATAAAGAATTTCAAAAGAAAAAATATCTTTGCAATAATCATGAAAAGAAACATGGAATTCCTTAAAAAAAAAATGAAGTTGGAGGAAAAAATATACACCATTCTCGTTCCTTTCCCTCCATGGAATACCAAAACATATTCATTAAAACATATTCATGAACAATATCCATCTTATGCATGCACTCATGGAAATCGAGGAAATGCTCAACAATGACTTCCCAATATTTTTCCTTAAATGTCGGAAGACAACTTTCCCATTCATCTCTTTTAGGCATAAGGTTGAGAAAGCTAGGTATATTTGAAAAATAAAAAATTGCGTACCTCTAAGGCAAAATGGGTTCCTTTTTTTTTTTAAACTTTGTACCACGGGAGTCACCTAAGGATTATTCAACCATGGAGTGGTCTGGTGAATAATTGTACTCACTTACGTCACTAGTCCTTATTCACCATCAAGAATTAGTTGTATTCGTTGTCATACATCCCATAGAAATATGTATCTATTCCTCTGCTCCCTGGCAACGACACCAAAATATGTTATCCTTTAAGTTTGCACTAGACTTCTATAGGAAAAATCTATGGAAGATCATTTATTGCAATGGTTTGATTGGTTGGGATGATGGATCGGGTATACTAGATTGAGAAAGAAGACAAAGGAAGACACTAGACTTAAGAATGTTTTAGATTGATGATCAATACCATTGTGAATGGATTCTCGTGTTATATTTCATGGATCTGAGGAAATCAAACAAATTATTAGACATGCATGATAAAAGCATAGATATGTAGAAGAATAAGGAAAACAAATATGGAAAACACATGCTTCACTAGTACCTTAGACTTTCATAATCTATAAGAAGAATCTCCATAAACATCAATTATTTTTTAGAATGAATACTAGATATAGAAATAATAACACTAAAACATTAATGTACAAAAAATATTTAGTGCATCAATTCTATTCAAATAAGAGGAATAATAAAACATAATAGAAGATACAGACTATAAAAAAACAAGATTATCATAGATCTCTTATGTTGAAATATATAAGGAAGAGGCTGCCCTCATGTTTACAAGTAAATCACACACAGGTCTCTTCCCCAAATTCACTTTCTTCGGACCTATTGATCCTCCCTCACTACATTTCATCTCCTCGAATTTAATACAATATTTTTAGTTATTACAAATCTAAAAATAAAATAAGATTCAAATCAATTGGAAGAAAATTTGGGTCTATAATTGATTATGGATAAGATGGTGAAGTTGTTTATCCCGAAAATTGAGTTGTTCACCAGAAAAATATTGAATTTTTTGAATCCCAATCCTTCTTTAAACATGGGGTTATATCCTCTACCTCGAATTTGGATTGGATCCATCTTCTAATTGCCACATGTTCATGATTTGGAGGAATTTGAATAAATCCAAATCCTCTGATACCAGACCCTTCGCCACAATTACCAATCATCTTTTCATCGAATAATAACCATATGGGCCTGGAAATGTGGATTGATTTGGATCCATTCAAATCTAGGATTATTACTTGAGTTTGCCAGAAAATAAAAATATATACTCTTCCACCAGATATTTACTATTATCCCAATAGACATCCGACTCGCCAATCTTGTTGAATATGACCCCTGTGAATGATACTTAGACCAACAATGGTGTTGACCTTTGCTCAATTTGTAGCTCTATTAAGACAATCCTTAGTTTCTTTCAATAAAATGTCTACAATAGTTTCAACATGCATGGGTGTTTTGGCATATATATTAGCACTATCTCGGACATGGATTTTCATTTTAATTGATATCCTTGTTAGAAGTTTCTCTCAAATGGCCAACAGATCGAGACTCCTCTATTCATGACAAAGGATGATATGCATGGTTCTGTCTTTTTTACCGTAACCAGAATCACCAAAATAGAATAGGGCTACCAACTCATTTTGTAACCTCTAGAATCTGGAACACATATGATCTAGATTTATGTAGGAACACAATGAAATATAGAAATAAACACAAAAACAAAGATGCAACGGAAATAACACTTCATTTCATTAATAACAAGTGACTGAAATATGTTTACAGACAGAATGGAAATAAACTAGCTAGGGCGCTGGTAGCTTATCTCTGAGAAGAGATGTGGCCGCTACTCGCATCCGTGAGAAGATGATTACAATGAG
>JZKD02S0983369.1:110103-139260 GCA_000966675.3 Picea glauca
TATGGAACTCACACCACTTCCCCGTGTCCTTTTTTGGCTTCGTGGTGTTGTTCTTTGCTTGTGTCTTTGGCGGGTTGTCCTGGGCTGCCCCGCCTTGGCTTGGTCCTTTGTTTTGAATTTTGGGAGTACCTTTCCCATGCTTCTCATTTGCAGACCCAAAGTCTCACTTCTTCTCAATCTTGGCAGCATATCGGTATACCACACCAAGTGAGGAGATCTCGAGGAACTCCATTTCCTCCTGAATGTATCTATGCAGACAACTGCGGTACTTTAACACCAAATGTTTCTCTGAATCTTTGATACCCAACTTTGTGCATAGGGTATGAAATAGATTCGTCATTTCATGCACATCTTGGTCCCTTTGCTGTCGCAACGTAGTCCATTGTATGTATTTGTCCTCATAGCTCCCCACAAGATAATATTGTTCCTTGATTGCATCTCAGAAAGAATTCCAAGTGGGTGCGACCGAGAACAAAGAGGGTTCTCCCTCACCCTCTTGCTCCGAGTAGGTTTCCCACCAGTCCTTGACATGGGGGGCGGCTTTGAGGAGTGCAAAAATAATCTTTTCTCGGTCGAAAAAATCACGAACCAAGAAATATCCTTCTAACAGATTCAACCATCTATCTACGACATCTACATCTATTTGGCCATCAAATATGGGAATTTCAAAGTTTACTTGTACCTTGAAAGTAGTGGCACCTCCAGAGTGGCTTCTGGATGTCGATGCATCGCCAGTCAGAATCCGTTGAAGAATCTGGGCAAAGTTGTCCATCATCGCGTTCCTTTGTTTCTTGAAGGCCTCCTCAAGCAACATTTTGATAGGATCTCCTACTCCCTCATATTTATTTTCTTCCCCCATGGGTGGTCATCGGGTTTTGTGAGGCTGATCTTGCAAAGGTTCAACCAAATAGAGCCCTAACTCCTAATACCCCGATCTCATTGGGGACATGCAAAGAAGGATCGAGAATGAGCAGACCGCTCTGATACCACTGATCCATATTTATGTAGGAACACAATGAAATACAAAAATACACATAAACAGAGATATGAAATGGAAATAAGACTTCATTTCATTAATAATAAGTGACTGAAATATGTTTACAGACAAAATGGAAATAAACTAGTTAGGGCACTGGTAGCTTATCTCTGAGAAGAGATGTGGCTGCTACTCGCATCCGTGAGAAGATGATTAAAATGAGGCTTTGAAGGCCCTTTTACAATAAACGGGAATGCCAAAATTCCTATACATCCAAAAACCTAACCCCGGGAGATGAAGCACCAAAAGTCATGTGGGCCCCGTTTGGGTAAGTTGGTGCATCAACTTCTCGAGGTCATAACTCTTGCATACGATCTTCGTTTTAGGCGTATGATAGCTCGTTGGAAATATCTATCTGAGGCCTACAACGCTCGAGACAAAATAGCATCATTAGATGCTATTTTGCAAGAGCAACATACCCAAAAAAACATCATTTAGGGCCTCAAAATGGCCCCGAAAGTTCAGGACCCGAAAAAAACTGCTAAAAATAGTAAACTATGCGAAAACTGAAAAAATGAAAGAAGCAATGGTGGGGGTCCAAGTGGAATAGGTGGGTGGCCACCAATATCCACCTGGATCAGCATAATTCTTCAAAAAAATACCTTCTCTAACCTACACTCCACAAACTGTCAGACATATGTTATTGATGATATCCAACTTGGGAGCAACTTGAAATTGTAAACTTTTGGTATGGTATTTAATATTCCATGTTCCCAAGCACTGGTGCTCTGCCTCAGGAACTTATATGGCATTTTATGACTCATTGTTGGCATTACACTTAACACGTTGGCCCTTTTCAAATCACTGGATCTTTAAAGAAGAGTACGGTACTTGAGACCATTGCTATGTATGAAATTGCCAATGCCTTGATTTTGGGTGTGATTTTTTTTTATTTTGTATGCATTTTAGTTTGCAATGTAGGAATAATTCCGCATGAATCTAATAGAAACTTGTAACCTTCATACGATCAAGCACTTGCATACCTTATCAACGTGTAGTGCAGGATCTGTGGACCCATGGGCTTCTTTTAACACTCCATACATAAGTGCGTTGCTTCTTACTTGTCATATGATTTGTTTTCTTGGTCATACTTTGGTGCATATTGGTCTTTTGGTGTTCTTGTTCACACCATGACATGCATATGGACCCCTATATTCGGGTCCTCATATAATGAGGACTGAAATAAAACAATTGATCTTTTCAAAACCAAGCCCACCATATATCCACCATATAAACCTGAGACCTATTCTAACCACCTCGCCCTTGATTCTCCAAACCTACGACCCATTCTATCCAACCCCCTTGATTCTACAAACCCTAAATTTTAGAAACTCATGAACCATATTATCCACCATTCCCTCATAATTCCCTCGCATAGTCGAGATTCTCAAGCAATTGTCAGGAGCATCGTGTATGTGTTTCATTTCTTCATGCACCTTTCCTTCTTCATCTGCAATTCCATTTCCATATCTTATATACCTTGTTTCCAACTCATTGTTGATTTTCATTTTGTTCAGTTGAATCTAGAGTTTGAGTATCTTTCACTTGACTTTTCTCCTTTCACTTTCACTTCACTTTACTCAATTTCCATCTTTCTCTTCTTCAACCAAATTCTCCCTTCCTCTCATTGTAACTGTTAGTGTGTAACTGATATTTTGTTCTCTCTCGGTAACAAGTAACTTGTTTTTCGTTCACTCTGTCCAGTGAAAGTAAATCCGGTGAGGTGTGTCCCTTTCTTACCAGTGCAAAACAATGAGGATATCAGAGAAAAATTCTAGAGAACTAGAGAAAAAGACAAATGGATTAGATGAAAACCCTCCCTCCATGGTGGAACTAAGAAAAGGTATTAAAGAATTTTTTGCAGGCCTTATAAGTTAGTTAGATGCCAAAATTCACAAATTGAATGAAGAATTAGCAGAGTGGAGTTGAAATTAAAATGTCATGATAATCAAGCTCAAAGAAATGACGAATGGGAATAAAATCCCCAATAATATAGCAAATGTGAATAAAATCCCCAATAATTCTAATTCACACTAGATTCCTCCGATATCACACTACTTTTCGAACATGGGGACATATAATAATGCCATGGCCAACAAGAAACTTACTATTCCATAATTTGATGGATCAAATGTAATAAAAACAACAAGATGGGTAACTAAAATGGAACAATACTTCTGGTCTTACCAAATTTCTGATGATGAAGAAAAAATTAATGTTGCATCTATACATATGAAGGACTAGTTCCTATAGTAGAGAGAAAAATGAAAATATCTAGCAAGAGATGATTATGTATTAAAAAAGAGTTGCTTCCTATATTTTCTCTACACATAAGCAAAGGGGGTTTTTAATAAACTCTCCTAATCACAACAGTTTGGTACAGTGCAAGAATTGTTTCAGGATCTACATGTGCTAGCCACACATGTCCCTAATATATTAAAATATCATATGCTTCATATAGCCTTACTATGGTTGAAGGAAAATATCCAAAATGAGCTCGAATTTATTAATGTTAACGATATTGAGGAAGCTTATGAGAAAGAAAAAATCGCTAAAAAGAAACTTAAAGCATATAGACGACATACATCATGGCACTCAATCAAAGAATTTAGCTACAAATAAATTCCCCCTCACAAAAGGACATTGGCACTAGATACAAGACAACATAAAGATTTGTGTTTTAAATGTAATGCACCGAATTGGAAACTTTTCCATAAGTGCAAGGACAAAATTTATTCATTCCAAATAGACAATAGTGAACATGACAAGGATGAGGAAGTAGGGGACATATCTTCTTCTGATGAAGAAATAAATAATTTAGACTCAAGAAATTACCACGAGTTAGGAAATAAAAACATAAGTTTGACACATTTTGTTTCTATAATAACAAGTATTTCTCATCCCCAAACTCTTAACGTTTATGGATATGTTAAGAAAACTAAAGTAAAAATACCCATAGATAGTTTTAGTTCACACAACGTCATTGATATGAATATAGAAGGGAAATTAAACATATGTATTTATCCTAACTATGAATTTTAAGTCTCCATCCTCGGAAATAGGACAACTTCATGTGATGAGAAATGTCACAAGGTAGAAGTATCCATGAACGACTACAAATTAAAATATCATATGTATGTTATGCCAATCAATGGCGTATATATTGTATTGGGGGGGCAATGGTTAGCCACACTTGGTACTATTTGATTAATGTTACAAGAGAAATATATAAGATTTTATGAAAATGGGGGAAAGTACAAATTACAAGGAATTAATTGTCCTCCGCAATTGCTCTCACCCAATAGGATGGAAAAAATAATTAAAAGGGGATCCCGATCTTATTACACTTCTATGCAAAGAGGGAACTACTAATGAGAAAAAAAAAGATGATCCCAAGAAATTAGACAAAATTCATTCAAAATATAACATCATTTTTCAGGAACCACCTTGTGGGCTTCGTCCACGTCGTTCTAGAGACCACATCATAGAATTGATCCCTGGTTCTATCCCAAATAGAAAAAAATATTATAGGCAGTTGCACCAACATAAGAAAAATATTGAACATTTGGTTCAAGAATTATTGGACTATGGTGTTATTACAAGAAGCAAGAGTCCTTGCTAAGCTCTGTTCATACTTGTTATAAAAAAGGATGGAACATATATACTTTGTATTGACTATCGATCATTGAACACATTTATGATAATGGATATATTTCCAATTCAAATTGTTCATGAGTTATTTCATAAGATCCATGGTGCTAAATATTTATTCAAGATGGACCTAAAATTAGGTTATTACCAAAAAAATATTCGAGAGGAAGACATTCCCAAAACTGCTTTTTGTAGTGATGAAGGGTTGTATGAATTTCAAGTCATGCCTTTTGTTTTATCGAATGCTCTAGCTAACTTCCAAGTAGTAATGAAAGATTTATTTCATATGTACCTATGGAAGTTTGTACCTATCTTCTTTGATGATATCATTGTTTGTAGAAAGAGTTGGAACTCACACCTCAAGCAAATAGATATAGTACTAAGTTATATATTAAGAAATCCAAATGCAACTTTGGAAAAAGAGAAATAGTATTTTTGGGATATCTTGTATTAGATGAAGGAATCAAAGTTGATCCATATAAAATTGTTGCAGGTACTGAGTGGATTATCCCCAAATCAATCACATCATTATGAGGATTCATTGGTCTTAATGGGTACTATGAAAGATTTGTTTGAAACTACACGTAAATTGTGGCCCCATAAAAAACATTTTTGAAAAATAATGCATTTAAATGGAATGAAGAGGCTGAAGTTGTTAAGAAACAAATCTATTATAATAGCAAAAAATAGAAATACTTCAGAGATTAACAATAGAAGAAAAATATATAAGGAACCAAAACACCAAAATAATACCCTTATTGATAGGAAACAATGTTCACTTGTTGCTTTGAGGGGGAAACCTCTAACAAAGCAACGCTCTATTACAATAATTGTCAAGAAAAAGACTTCTCATGCCCTTGACTCTTATTTATAACAAATATATCTATGAAAAACAATCCAGAGGAAGATATTTCTAGAAGTGGAAGCTTCTATTAGGTCTTCTTACATTTGACTTATTATTCCTTATTATTAGGCCTTATTTATTAATATTAGTATTTATTACAAGGAAAGTATATTTTTCTACCTATCTAAGGGGATAGGGAGATTAGGTCCCTAACATGCCCTCCCCCACAAAAATAACTTTTTCCTCAAGAATTCATATGAATAAATTGTTGTAGAATGGTATCCGACTCCTCAGTGGCATCTTGTGGTTGTGTGTCCTTCCACTGAACTAAAACTTCCTTGATAATGCATTGGTGGAGATGATTCTCACACTGGTGCAAGACTGCTTATGGATGAAACTAAATGGAACCTTTTTTATCCAACTTAGGTAGATTGTTCTGAGTATTGTTGGAGTTACTTCATACACACCTAAGATTTATTTTTCCTAAGGTTTTTCCTATGTTTATTAGTCATTTTCCAATCTCCTATATTTTATGGAGGATATTCCTTTAGGAGAATATTCTCTTCAGTTTCATTACTTGAGTGGATTCTAGATGCGAGATTGGTATTATCACCATGTAGTATTGGGATCATCACCAACTAATGGAAATTATCACTGGGATCATTACTAGACTAGCACATTAATCATGATTCCCTAATATCCTCCTCACTTCACTCTGTTCTGGTCAGTTAACTGAAAACTGATAGACTAGTTAACTTAGCTATGTGACAGTTCAGTCCTATAACTGCACAAGAGACTGGACAAGGTGGAAGTTTACTCCTGTAACTATTGGTGTGCATCGATATCACTCTAGACCACCACAATGGCACGTTGGATTCTCCTCTAGCGTGCATTGGTTGAATTATAGATAGTATATCATGTGTAAATTATCATCCGTTCATTTGGTTAATGAAGAATTCTTTTATTCTTTCTCTCCTAGTTCTCTTTTATTCTATTTTCTTTGCAAGTGTGTATGTAAATTCCCAGCTAGATATATTATGTGTAGTTTCAACACATTTACATGGCATTAGAGTCGACGACCTTCAAGGGAAAAGACACACCAAATTATTTTGCAGGTACCGAAGATTGAAGACAACGAAAAAATGGAATTTCCAAAATAATTTATTATTACACTGTACAATTTTTTTGCATGGAAGGAGAAGATGATCATGCATCTTCCAAAAAGAGGATTATACATGTTAACCATGAACACAGAGGCAGAACGAACATCAGCCATAGAAAAATCCAAGTATCTAAATCGAATGAATGAAGCATTCAAAACGATTTGCAGTCTCATTTCTCTTTAAGTCCTCTTTCACATATCCTCCTGTAAAACCCCAAATGAAGCATTGAACACCATGGAAGGGATTTTTGTAAAGAATAATGAGATGAGGAGACACATGCTCTAGGTGGAATTGATTACATTGGATCCAAAAAGCTTCGACAATCTCCAATATTTCTTTACCAAATATAGGGATTTGTTGTCTCAACTCAAGGCTTGCATGGTTGATAAATCTAAGGAGGAGAAACAAATGGTTCTCACCATTCTCTCCAAAATTGGTCCAGAATACTCAGTTTCTGTATCCACATTTCATTCAATTAGATTCACCACTGGAGCCACCTGGAAGATTCCCTCTCTTTAGGAATTTATTGAGACTCTAACACAAGAGAAGAACAAGATCATCAATGTGGGAAAAATCAAAGGCCCAAAGGCACATGCACTTACTGTGAAAGATGGAAGTGGTAATAAATATCATAAATATAAATATAAATACAAAAGGAAATCACATTCAAATCTAAAGAATGAAGTGTACTCAAAACCCTTCAATGATGCATTTGGATCCAAAGGTGGAAAGGAAAGAAAATGGGAGAAATTCACTTACTTCCATAAACAATTCCATCCAAAATCCACATGTATGAAGAAATAGATAGATATAATGACCCAAATAATTTAGGAAAACAAACTTTGAGATTGCATCCTCGAGGGTGCTAAAAGGAAGAATCAAGAAGATCAAAATCCCAAGAAAGAAAATTCTATCCATGCTTTGATTTCTATCAACTCCTCTTTCGATGCTTGGATTGTAGATTCATGTGCATCAAACCATATGGATGCCACAAAATAATTCTATTCTTCATTGGATGCATGCAAAGGCCCTCCTATTACGATGGGGGACAACTCTTCAGTCTAGGTTACCGACAAAGGAAGAATTGAACTTACAAACAAAATCTTTTAAAATGTGTTGCACATTTCCAAACTTTCTGTCAATATTTTATCTGTGTATCAGATGAAAAAATTTGACACCGGAAAGAGAGTCATATTCACACATGATGTAGTGGATATATATGACATTCAAACCAATTCTAGGGTTTCTATCGGTGGGGTAAATCATCAATCTAGACTCTACACATTTTCTGCATTTATTGAACCATATTTTGCATTACAACTTACCCATGCTGATGAAAGCAGTAGGATATGGCACGAAAGATTCAGGCATTTAAATTTCATATATATGAAACATTTTAAAAATAAAGGAATGGTTGATGGTCTACCCGACATCCACTTCTTTAAAGGAATTTGTGAGGTATATGTTCTTGGAAAACACCGTCAAGAGAAATTTGACAAAGGCAAGACTTAGAGAGATTCATCTCCTTTATATTTGATCAATAGAGACCTCATCAGGCCTTTTCCACATCCATCAATAATTAAATCATTGTACGTGCTCATTTTTGTTGATTATTTCTTATGTTTCACATGGATTTACTTTATTGGAAAAAAATGTAACAACCCAATTTGATTAATTGTTTATCATATTTTAATTTTAACTTAAATGATTATTAAAATAAATGAAATGAGTCTTTTTATTATTTTATTATTAAAAGGTAGGTGAAGTAATCAATGGGGGGATAAGAATGTAATGGGGGGATAAGGGTTTTGAGGAATTAATGAGGGGGAATTGAGAGAGGAGGATAAGGAAGCATGAGAGGACTTGGAAAGGGGGTCTTTTGTTTTTGGGGAAAATTAGGGGAAGAAGGAGGAGGATGAAATTTTGAAATAGAGGAGGAAATTGGGAGAACAATTTGTTTTGTATAACTCTCACAGGGTACGGATGTTGCTAGGAACTTTGGGCTTGGGGGCTAGGAAACCGCAAGGATTCCTGGAGCTAAGGAGCCAAAGAGGTTGTTCCTAGTTGGTTGGGAGGTTAATATTCAGTTTGGGCAAGATCATCAACAAACAGGAAATGGGCTAAATCAACCAACCTACAGGTCAAGGTAGGTATTTTACTAGTTGGTTTGTTATTATTATTATTATGTTGTTATTATGACGTCTAATTTATTATGTTGTCTATTTACCATCTATTTCCCATTTTATTTCTTGCATGAAACAAAAATTCTAAACTAAGTTGCATCAATTTCAGTAGGAGATTATAGAAAATATTTATTATTTTTAGCCTTGAAATAGGTAGGCCTTACATATGGTATCATAGCCCGGTTAAAAAAATTAAACCTAGGCTTGACCAGTTTGTCATACCTCTAAGAGAAATATCTCTTCATATGCATTCCGAATTGGATTGTTACAAGCCCAACTTGTTAAATTTTTCTCTTGGGTTAAGAGTTTACAAATTTGTGCCAAAATTTATTTGCAAATTATTATCGAGCTACAAAAAGTGGAACTGGATGTACTACATTTGTTCCAACTATGTACTAGAATATGAGAGGGGCTACTTGCACAAAGAACAAGAAGCATCCTATTAACACTCATGTCCCTCCATAGATTCCAAGCAGACGCAGTGCTTTGACATGAGGAAAATATAAAGAGTTTTCGATGTTGTTCAAAAAAGGTGATACCACCACCATAGTTGGCCTTATATCCCTCCTCCATGGAACTTAAATGATAAATGTAGTCGTATAAATGAAATTTGCCTCTTCATAGACGATTGTTTTTAAAAGTACCTATGTACTAGTGAATCCCTCTCTGCACTTCAAAAGGATTTAGGTCAACGATAATATCAAAGACTGGCCAGGTTTTGAAACATGGTCATCACAGATACAAGTAATCACCCTATACCTCATCCCCACAAACATTGCCAAATTTCCTCTTAAAAATAGATTTCTACACATTTACGAGCTAGAAAAGAAAATTAATATTGAGAGAACATACTTGAAAAGAAAGGTTACTCTATAGAAAAAAAATGGTAATAAAAAATATATGATATATTTTTCAAACATTTTAAAGAAGGGGCACTCTACCGAAAAAATGGTAATCAAAACCCTCTGATATAGAAATCAAACACTGCTAGAAAATTTTCAACCCTGAAAACCTAGTTCATTTTTACTTACCACGAAAACCCAAAATCAGATTCCAGAGATGATACAAAGACTACGTTACCTTGATAACCAAATCCATGATTGTTGCCAATGATTGAGAAGGCTAACAAAAGTTCAAAAGAAACGTAAAGACAATATATATTCAAGTGTCCGGGTGAGCCACGAGTTCAAATCACAGAGAAGGCAAGGAATGTTGTAGAATTAGCTATATCCAGAGACTATCTTGAAACACTTTAAGGCGTATTCTCAATGTCCATACTACTAACGCCAATCAATGTAAGGCTCTGCTGGAAATTAAGGTATTCCAATGGTCGAATTGGGATGAAAATTGATGCAATTTCACATTACAAGAGTTCTACTCACGCGTTCCTGTGAGCTGCGAATAACACAATGCAACAAGGTAGTATTGCTTGCATTATCTAGGCCAATAAAAATAAGCTTGGACTCTTTTTGCCACAAGCCTAGAGTGGCAAGAATACCGTAAAAACAATCAGACAAAAACATCTTCGAGCCTTCCAATAGGTTCTTACGAGAACCTGGATTTCAGTATTTCAAGGCCGAAAACAATCCTAAAACCTTAGGGTCTAGAATTGGAGAGCTGCTGAGAATAAATATCCCAAATCCAAGCTTAGCATCTACTTCAATTTTTATTGGAAATGTTTCAACTATATTAAACTGCACCTGATATCCGAGATGCAATAGATCGAAAAGTGGAGCAGGAATTCATGAAATTGTTTTCCTAATGGCTTTGAACATATTTTCTATTTAGGAACATTGTCGGTCTACTCCTCTACAACATACTAATTCCCCGCAGTCCATTGTTATAGGCTACATAAACATGATCAAATAGTGCAGCAGCTATCAACACTTGTAATCCACATATTTCCATGGTTAGGGAGGCCTTCGGCTTATTCGCAAATGTCAAGCCCTCTTTGTGAGATATGCAGGGCACTTGTGCCTAGAATCGAATCTGTGGGAGAGAAACCCTTCTCCAGTGTTACAATCACTTCCCCGTCCTTCAACATCAGGGTTTTGCACAAGCATTTGTGAACAAATTGCGACTAAGCTTACCACACAGGCTCCAGACTGACAAAATAATGTAGTCCTAAAGTCCTTACAAATTTAATAAACCTAAATGATGAGGCGTGGAACAAATGAGAAGACCTTCAAACAAATTTCATCCATGGTTCACCTTGCAAGAAAGCGAAGGCAATGACAAAGATTTTGCACATTCCAAAAATGACATGAAATTAATACTAGCAAAGAATCTGCCCATCTCTAGCTATAATTTGTACAAATATATGGGGAAAGGCATAGAAAATATATGTATATTTTTCAATCTAGGGTTTCCCAATCACCACAACATGAAATGAATGCCTTGGGTTATAATACTATCAGCTAAAACTTGTGCCAAACTGATTGAAGAAATATCCAATACTCTGGGGGATGGATCGTTTCAGTAAGAAGTGAAACTCCAACAGCACTAATCTAATTTCATCCTCAAGAAAGAAGAAATATAACAATTATGTTATTATGCTACTCAAATCACCTTAAAAAAAAATACGAAATATGGTACTATCGATATTGAGAATGCCTCTAAAATATTTGGTTGTTTTTCAACTTCAACCCTAAGAGACATATCATCAAGTGTATCTGTGCAAAGATGGAAAAAAAATAGATTCATCTGCTTGGACCTCACACCATTCTGCCCAAAAATGTGATATGACAGGACACCCTCCTCATCCCTTGAGTATCCCATCAAGCTCCTCTTTTAACTTCACCTCCTTCACAGTTGAGCCCAAGCATCGATGCAAACACCCACATTGAGATTCCAGGGGTTATAGCACCCAATCTTCAAGAATCATTATCCCAGTGCCAAGTCAAGCGCCAAGTCCATGCCAAGGGAGGATCCCACAAGGAAGAAATATGGGTGCACTACATGTCTTACTGTGGGAGCTCCTCAGCTCCATTGGCAGCAACGAGGTCACTTGTTACTCCTGTCATTACCAAAAGGCTTACCCATTCTTCAAGGACTAGCGGGAGTCCATGCTACATTCCTTCCACTATGGCTACCTGGAGATCCCACTCTATCATTTGTTTCATAGCGTAGGGATTCCAAATGTTTGTTTGAATGGGATTTTTTCCGGTAGAAATAATTTGTATGAAGAGAGAAGGGTTTGTAAAATTGGGGGTTTTCCAGAGCAATTTCAATGGAGGCCATAGCCACTGGGAAAACAACCGACAACGATGAGGAGAAAGAAAATTCTTCTGAGGGCTTGCCGGATAATTTGTATAGCAGGATATCCATGCTTGGAGATCTAGAGTACAATGTAGTGGTAGTGTTGGAAGGGTGGAATAAGGAAGGAAAATAAAGAAAAGAAACAACCCAAGAATTGGGATTTAAGACCGATGGCCATGGAACTACGAGAGAACCCAAGTCACAAGGGGACTACGCATCCACCAAGCAATAAAAAATGCTCAAATATGAAGCACCAATCACTAGGGAGGTTCCCATGAGGGCGTATGATAAATATAGGGATTATGACTTGTTGAGCTCACTGTGCTCAAACAAACTACACTCAAGTAGAAAATGGATAGCCTAGCATGGAGGCCACAGTTTTTCCCTTTGTACTGTCGACCATGGAGCAGGGGTCATTCCTTTTGAGAACACAAACTCTAACCCACGAATAAAGCAAGAGAAGGCTTGTTGAGCAAGAGTGAGAAAGAAGAAAATTATGGAGAGAGAGTGTTTACCGTCAAATTTTATTTTATGCATCTTTTTTTAAGTGTGGGATTATCTAGGGGAAGCACATAAACCTTATGCAAGGCCTTCTTACTCCATGTTGTTGTTTTTAATTTATTTAATTTTTAATATTTATTAATTAATTACTTATATATTCACTTTATGTAATTGCTTTATTAATTTTGTTTTAAAAAAATATTTGTTAAATTATATATATATATTTTTTAAATGTATAAAGGGATAAGTTGCATCTAGTTTAGTTTTATACACAAAATTGAGTTCTATACCCAATTGTTATTGGATTATTAATTTTATTTGTAAATATAAAAAAAAAAAATTAGTTATATATATATATATATATATATGATTTAAAATGTATAAAGAAATAATGATCAATAGGTTTCTATAAATTTTAGTTTTATACTCAATTAAATATCCTTCAACTTTGTTATATAATGGTAGAAGTCCTAGGTTTGTATAACTTTTAGTTTTATACTGAATTAAATATCCTTCAACTTTGTTATACAATGGTAGAGGTCGTGAGAGGAACCATTTCCGTTTTGTTTTTTTCATCAAAACGAAGAATTAATCCTATAGTTTTGTCCTCTAATTCTATTACTATTAGGTTAACGCAAGGACAAACTATTTCGTTAACACCCGCTTATTGCTATAAAATAATAATATGTTTTAATTATATGGTGAAGGTTATACATGCAAATTAAATAATAAAATATACATGTAAAATAAGTAAAAATAAAAACTAAATGAGGATATGAAATAGATTGGAAGTATAATATAATAATAATAAGTCTATCGATTTGATTGATAAAGTCTACGAAGGTATACATACCCTACTTTCTCTGTGTTTGAACTTGTAACTTTTTAAGAGGAAACACATGTTCTTAATCATTAGACCCACTCAGATTGGAAGTAATACTTGAATCCTTAAACCATAAATAAAGAAGAGTGAAAAGATTAATGACATATAATATAAAAAGTAAAAAATGATTAATTTATAAAAATAAAATGAAAGTACGTAGTTGTGAGATAGATTATATATATATATAAAAACAATGATAAAAATATACATTGTAAATACAATATATTTGTTAGGGATTGGAAATGTGAAAAATAATTAAAATACAAATAATAACATATGTATAAAATAATGTATAGAAAGGAGATGCTATAATAATAAATATTGAAGGCTATAATGACATATGATAGTGAATAAAATAAATAAATAATGTGTGTTAACTAGAATAATAAAAAAATAAGTGGCACTTATATAGTAAATATAAGTAGCTTTAGAAAAATGGATAATGAAAAGCATTTAAGATAAATGAAGATGGGAAAAATACATCAAATAGTGAAATGTAAAAGTAAAATATGAAATATATGAGTAGGGTGAAAGCATGTGGTGATAATTGGTAGTGTATATATAATAAGAAAAAAGGTAATAAACATGTAAAGGAATAGACAATAAGAATAGTGATAGGGTAAAAATCAATATAAGAAACCTAAATATCATAATGTTAGCAAGGATAATAGTAGTGGATGAATGATTGAGATATAATGCAATGAGAGAAGATATTATTGTGGAAGTACACGATGAGTAAGTAGTATAGAATAGTTAAGTTTGAGCAAAAAGATATACAATGTGGTAAAATGATGAGTTGAGGGTAGTAGTGACATACAAGTGTAGTTTGTACAATGTATTAGAATTAAATTTTTGAAGTATGTGGGTGAGATGCGCACAATAATAGACACCATGTACAATTAGGTTATATAAACATAATGCAAAGTAAAGTACATGAGCAATAAGGGATATATATATATATATATATATATCAAATATGATTATATACATGTAATTCATTGTATAGTTAAGGGTTATAATAAATAAATAAATACAAATGGAATTATATAGAGTAAAATGGTGATGATATAAAAGTTGACAGTAAAGTAATAGGCAAGCATACACGATGGAGTTAGAATTGAGTTCAAGGTGGATTAGAAACACATGAACTAACAATATTATGTAGTAATATATGAAAGTAACAAAATAATTATAGTTGATTGTGCATAGTAAAGTGTGGCACATGAGTGGTAAATTGAGTGTATTACTAAGGAAATATGGAAGTGAAGATACTAAATAAACTACTACCTATCCCCACCTTGTATTAACATGACCCTCTCGATAAATCAAAATTGTAAAAATAAATAAATAAAATGCATACTTAGCATAACATTTATAATGTTAACTAAAAAGGGGAATTTACTTATTACTTAATGGAAACCAATTTACAACATGAATGATGAACAATGGGAATCTTCATCCCACTACTTAAATTCTTTCATAGTAAGCAGAAGGAACTTGAAAAGTGCCAGTGATGCAACCAGAAAGAGATAGAGGCGAGAGTCGGTAAGTATCATGTAGGTATAAAGGATATAAAGTTGAGACATACGAAAATAAATTGTGAGAAGAGAAGTCATTAAGTCAAGTAATTGTAGAGCATGGAATGGACCCTAATGGAAAACTTATCCTTGACTCGGGGCATCTCACTAAAGCATGGTCAAATTATTCTTTTAAGTAGAAAGCATATGTATCTCGACTATGATAAGAGAATCATATAATTGACATTTACCTTGTCAAGATCTAATATTTATCACCTAACAAGAAGATACCTGATTAATATTGCCAACCAAAGAAACCTTAAAATGTCTTCCCCATGTAATGAGAACATGACAATATCTTAGTCAACATTCCTAGGCATGGAAAAGTTTTGCGATGACATGTGTGTGGTATGAATCGAGCTGGAGTGATAATCAAGTTAGTATTAAATGGGTTATAATTATCAATATATCCCAGGTGGGATTATATGAACGTCTTAATGAAATTTATATAAGTCTCATTATTAGAATCACATAACAACAAAAAAAAAAAAAACATAATAATAAGCTAATTTTTTATCGGTAGTCAACCAACAAGCTATACTTTAAATATGGGAATCCTATATGGAGCTTAGGATGAATAACTTGGTAAGAGGTGTTTGTATTAACATTAACTAAATCACAAGCGTCAAGTTTGAGTCACCAAAGTAGTACTCAAACATGGAGTGCCAAGGAGGGAACCCAAAAGGGGCCAAGACATTGCACTATGCAACAAGTGGTAATAAGATGTCAGTTTGGACATAATGCACGTCTGCTAAATAGTGGTAGCCAATTAATGTATTAATAGCGTCAACTTATATCTAAACAAGTGAAGGTATACTAGGACTAGTATAGAACTCGATCAACTACCTCGAAGGATGCAGATATGATACATTGAGATCATCCCACACTTTTGAACATAAACTTAGGACTATGTTTCCCAAAGGATAGGTGTATTCAATGCTTGTTTTAACTTGGAAAACTACAATTACTTATGGCCTAGTCGTATCTTCATTGTTTAATATCCATGGAACACTATTAATAATACACTTGAATTTTAAGACATCTGAATCTATGTGAATGTCAATTCTATGAATGCTTAATGTTATTTGAATTATGGTGGATATTATGTAATCTATTTCTAACTTGAAAATGTTGGTTTTTAAAGTTGTTGGTACATGGATACTAGATTAATATTATGATTAAATGCATTTACATGATAGTAGTGCATAGATATGTATGATTTTGTGCTATAGACTAATCTGCAAGTCAATGAGCTATGAAATAGCCAAAGGATAATGATGATAAAAGGTTGATGTCATGAACATTTACCGAGAAACAATATGGTATGAATATTTGTATGTGAAATTATGTTTGTTCAAATGCATTGCTATGATATGTGGACAAGTGCAATTTTTTTAGGTGGCGAGACTACCTAAAACTGAGTATACGATGAAAAACATCCTAGCAACACAGTGCCACTGTATGGTCCATCGTAGGGTCTTGAACCTAGTTCTATTAGGAGGGGTAGATGGATTTCCCACCGTGTATCCTATGAAACCTGCAGTCATGGGAGGACGGTGTTAGCTCATGCTCCCATAGACTTGTGATTATGACTATGAGAGGCATGTTGGGTAAGCTTGGTCAAGAGAGTTGACACTTCTTCTTACGGGTTATATATGTAGTTAGGTCAATATAGTTGACGCTCCAAGATATTCCAACAGGGGAAGGATAGGGATAGAATATGGAAGTAGGTTGGGGAAGAAGGACGACTTGAAGTAGTTGAGAGTGTGTGGGGATTTCTCCTCATGTCAGAATTTCTTGATTTCCTCGTTTAAAAATATATATATATGTATATATGTATGTTTTTCCTTATATATGTATATATGTATGTTTTGCCTTATATATGTATATATGTATGTTTGCATTTTCTTAATTGAACTACAATTATCTAAGTGAATGTTGCTTGTGCTAAATTATTATAATTGACGGATTTTGCAAACATTTAATTGGTCTACTATCTTTTATGAAATGAATAGTCTTGTTCATTGGATTGAATGCATGGAAGAATTACTTTAGGAGTGATAATTATTGTCATTAGTGCATGTGTGAGTCTTTCATGTGCTAGATACACATGCATGCCTTACACATGTAAACTAGTCTGTATAAGCGTTTAGATTGACAATGTTTTTTACTTGATGCAGATGTATGAATCATGTGTCATTACCCCTATTTTGTAAATTAATCTAACTTTGGGACAAATTTTCTTGAAGGGTGGGTGTATGTAACAACTCAATTTTATTAACTGTTTATCATAGTTTAATTTAAATTTAATTAATTATTAAAATAAATCAAATGAGTCCTCTTATTATTTTATTATTAAAAGGTAGGTTAAGTAATTAATGGGGAGAGAAGGCTATTGGGGAATTAATGGGGGATAAGGTCGTTGAGGAATTAATGAGGGGGAATTGATAGAGGTGGATAAAGAAGAAGGGGAGGACTTGGAAAGGGGTATTTTATGTTTGGGGAAAATTGGGGGAAGAAGGAGGATGATGAAATTATGAAACAGAGGAATTTGGGAATTTGAAGATGCGAGAAGCTAAAAATGTAAGTGATTATTGCGTGAGAGTAGAATATGTAGTCAATAATATGGCTAGTCTTGGAGAAATTATGGACAAATAGGTTGTGATTAAAAATGTCTCGAGGTCTCCAACACTAAGGTGGAAACATTTTTCCATAATCATTGAAGTAAGGATTTTTCTACCCTTAAGTTTCATCACCTAGTTGGATCTCTTATGTCTCATGAAGAAAGATTGGCATTCATTTGGAAAAAGTGGAGAGAAAGTTTTTTCCTCAAAATTGCAAATTACAAAGAATGAAGATGCCAACACTAGAATCAATAGAAACCAAATCAAAGGTAAAGGTTAAAATCATAATTGTCGAAGAGGAACATCTGGTTCAACACGTAGAGGCAGATTTGATAAAAGAAATATGAGTGTTATTATTGTAAATGGTATGATTTCTTTGAAAGGGATTGTAGATTAAAATAAGGTAATACTAAAATAGGTGTTAATTATTCTCAAGAAGGTGATGAGGCCTCTCAAGAAGCTTAAAATGGTACTAAAGATTTTTGGTATTTAAATTTAAGGTGTTCTAATCACATGTCACGAAATAAAGAGCTCTTTTATACAATGGATGAGAGTTTCAAATCCAAGATCAAGCTAGGTGATGAAAAAGAATTGGAGGTTGATGAAAAAGGAGCTATGGAAGTCCATACTAAAGAAGGTATGAAAAGTGTTAAAGACATTTATTACAGTCCACAATTAAAGAAGAATTTATTGAGTGTTGGCCAATTGTGTGAGAAAAATTATAAGGTGGTGTTTGAAAATCAACAATGTACAATTTATGATAAGAATCAAGGAAATAGTGTGGTTATAGTTGTGCCTATGTCAAATAATAGGATGTTCCCATTGATGTTTGGAGAACATAACAACCATCTTGCCAATATGGCATATGAGGAAAAAAGTTGGTTGTGGCATCTCAGGTATGGATATTTGAATTTTTATTTGGGTAAGACATCATATTTTATTACTTTTGTTAATGATTACTCACAAAAAAGTTGGTTTTATATTTTGAAGACCAAGGATGAAGCCTTAGATACATTCAAGATGTTTAAAGCCATTTTGGAAAATGAAAGAGGTTGCTAAATCAAGAGCTTAAGGACTGATCGTGGAGGAGAATTTTGTTCAATTTTTTTTTAGAATTATTGTGATATGAATGACATCAAAAGACCAATCACCACTACTTACACACCTCAACAAAATGGATTAGCGGAGAGGAAAAATTGTACAGTGGTGGAAATGGCAAGATGTTACAAACCAAGCAATTAAGCAATTCTTTTTTGGGGTGATGCAGCTCAACTGTATATATTCTCAATGGATGTCCCACAAGTGGACTTGATATGATGACTCCATATGAAGCCTGGTATGAAAAAAACCTATTGTTAATCATTTCAGATGCTTTGGCTGTGTATCCTATATCCATGTATTTGATCAAAAGAGACAAAAGTTAGATCCAAAAAGTGGGTCATGCATTTTTGTTGGATATAGTGAACAGAGTGAGGTTTATACATTGTATAATCCCCTCAATAATAACATTTTTGTGTCAATAGATGTGATGTTTTATGAAGGGGGAGTTTATCATCATAAAAAAGTCAATGATGATATGTCGAAATCCATTTTGGATAGGGATATTAATGATGATATTGATATTGAGAAGACCACTAATATTTCAGTTCCAAGTGCTACAAATCCACCAAGTATCCCCTCATCTAATTATTTTGTTCCAAGTGCAATCCCAACATCAAATTCAAGTTCTAAAAGGAAGGTAAGAAGATTAAGTGAGATTTATCAAAGGAATAAAATTCCAGCACATGAAAAAAATCCAATAGGTGAGACAATAAATTTTTCTTTACTTTCCAAGGATGATTTTGAAACATCATCTTTTGAAGATGCCTGCAGTAATGAGGTTTGGGTGTAAGAAATGAAATAAGAGATATATTTTATTCACGAGAATGATACTTGTGATCTTACAGAATGTCCACATGAAAAGGAAAAGATTGGTATTAAATGGATCTACAATACTAAGTACAATAGTGTTGGGAGTGTTGAAAGACACAAGGAAAGATTAGTTCCTAAAGGATTCACACATAAGTATGGAATTGATTATGAAGAGACATTTTCATCATTAGCAAGACAAGAGACTGTTAGAATGATGATTTCATTAGAAGCTCAAAAGAAATAGAGCATTCATTGCATGGATGTGAAAAGTGTCTTTTTGAATGGGTACTTAGAAGAGGAAATGTTTGTGGAATAACCAGAAGGTTTTGAAGTGCAAGGAAAAAATAAAATCAAGTATAAAAGTTAAATAAGGATTTGTATGGCCTCAAGAAATCACAAAGAACATGGTATGCTAGGATTGATGGATATTTTTAGGAGAGTGGCTTCAATAGAAGTAAAAGTGAACCTACACTTTACTGCAAACAAGAAGGTAATGATATTCTTATTGTAAGTCTACATGTTGATGACTTATTATATATGGGTAGTACTTCTAAGAATATTATAACTACTACCCATATATGAAGGATGAATTCATAATTTCTATGATGAATGAATTTGAGATGAAAGATTTGGGTCTCATGCAATATTTTATGGGTATGGAAGTTTATCAAAATGAGGATGAAATTTTTATTTTTCAAACAAAGTATGCAAAAGATATGTTGAAGAAATTTGATATGGTAGATTGTAAACCAACCTCCACTCCAACTACCCATGGAATTGTGTTATGTAGAGATGATGGTGCTAAAATAGTTGATGAGGAAACATACAAAAGTATCGTTGGAAGTTTGATGTTTCTAACCCACACACGACTTGATATTTCTTATTCAGTTTCTCTTGTTTCAAGATATATGACAGAGCCATCTGCAATACATATGAAGGCAACGAAGAGGATTTTGAGGTATGTGAAAGGAGCTCTAGATTTTGGTATTCATTACTACACATATAAAAGGTTTAATCTTGTTCGATTAGTGATTTTGATTTGGGAGGTAGTTTGGATGACTGAAAGTATACATCCGCAGAAGCATAGTATGTTGCAGTCAACTGAGTAGGTATACAAACATTATGGCTTAGCAAAGTTCTAGAAGAAATTGGAGAGAAACAAGTTCATCCTACATTGATAATTTTTTATAACACTAGTGACATAAAATTGGGAAATAATTTATTCCATCATAACATGACACAACATTTTTATTTAAAGCATCATTTCATTCGCGATTTGGTGCAAATTGCAGACATTTTCACTAAGGCAGTTGCTAAAGTCCATTTTTTGAAACTTCGAGATTAGATTATGAGCCCTCTTAGAATAAAAGGAGGGTATGTTGGTAATTGATGCATGATTATGAAGTGTTGTCAATCCACTGGCATGATGCAATCTATTTGCATTTTTCTTTTCTGTGAGTTAGTGTTTAGATATAGATTGTCAAACTCAGTAATGCATGCAAAATGCTTGAATTGTTTTTGAAACAAATTGTTGTAAGCATTCAATCACGATCTTTGCTTATTCTATGAGGCTATGTATTGTTATGAAAATCAAGGTTGATCATTAGTGAATGCCTCTTTTTCTGTGCAATTAGCTCAAAAATAATTTCTTCTTTCTTTATGCATAGATTGTAAGCGTGATTCTATGATATTGTGATTAAATCATTTGTTTTTTTTTGTGAATAAAAAGTGGAGCCTTATATTAATTTTATCTAAAGGTTTATAAAGAATATCTGTAGCCTATATTATTACACCAAATGTCTATCAACGAATCCATTAGGGCCATATCAACGATCTAGATTCCCTCGGAATCAACAGTCTAGGTTTTCTCTCACTTTTTGTGATTTCATGTTTCGCGATTTTGTGGCCTGGGAAGATAGCTTCCTTCATGCTTCAAAATCCCGATAGATGAAATCCTGTAATTCCCTCGCGTCATTTCCATGGGACCAGATCGATGGTCTAGATCTATTCTGGTGCCAACAGTCTTGATCTGATCTCGATTATCGCGATTTTGCATTTCACAATCTCGCGACTTTGGGGAGTGGTTGCATTTAATTTTAGTTATACTCTCTATAACTAAGGAAGTGACTATTTAAGGATAATCTACTCAAGAAAATCTATCTAATGAGAAAACCCTACTAAGCAACTTGAAACTATGCAACCTAAGTACTTTTGGGCCAAGGATCGATGGATAGTTCTAAGAAGACAAGTAAAAACCCTATGTAAATCAAACTAGTTCAACAATAAGCAATTAGCAACTATTTAAGCATAACAATAAGAAAATAACCAAGGAAAACTAGTTTAACTTGCCAACCTACATTCAATGAGAAACTACCCTATAAAGAGAGTAAATAAACAAGCAAGCAACTATTCTACTATAGCAAGCAAACAAGTAAGCAAAGACAACTAACTAACCCATTAAAGAAAATAGACAAGTAAGAAAAACAAGTAGCTAACCTATTAAAGAAAATAGACAACTAACTACTCTAAGATAACTTCTACTGCAAGTAATCAAATTAAAACTTCTCACTGAACAGCTATCTAGACTAAGAGGCAAGTGGACTATATTCTTATTTCAAAACTATTGCTAATTCATGACAGGAAATCTATTTAATTGAAAGGAAGAAGAACTAACAACTAACCTTTAATCTATGATAAGCAAATTGTTCTCTAACCTATCAAAGAAAAATACTATCTATCCTACAACATCAATAAAAATGTCTTCTAAACTATGAAAGAAAGAAACTATCTCTTCTGATCTACAAAAGAAAGAAACTATCTTTTTTGATCTATGAAAACATGAAACTTTTATTTTTTGATATATGAAAATATGAAACTATTCTTTTAACCTATGACAATTCAAATATAATGTTGGTGGTTGTGTGAATGTCTCTGGTGTCGTATGATATCTCGATGGCACTTCACAACAAAGGATAATTCAAGTGGTATAAGCTCAATGCTAATCTCAACAACATAGTGAAAGGTATGGATTAAACAATCCAATGAGAATTTAGCGATGACAAAAGCAATCATCAATTACCCTGCATATTCATTTATTAACCATCAACAATATAACAATATCATCATTGTAATTCTATACTATGTAAGAAACATTCATACTTAAACTCAATTATTAACTAAGAAATACAATTGTAATTTAACTCTAGGAAAGAAATTACATAAATGAAACTATGCTATATTTATTTTAACAATTCAATCTGTAATAAGAAATCAACATTAAAAAGTAAACTACCAAATGTATTATCCAACAACTAAGTAAGCAATATCTATATAAAATTGAAATAAGCAATCTATCATTAAGAACTAAAATTAACTCTATCCATCCATCAAATCCTTGTCAAAGAAAACCCAAATTAAAACTTTGTTCTATTCTATTTAAAACTTTGTTTTAAACTTGATTCTAAAATCATAAATAAAGACATAATCTAATATCTATCTGTACATGGGTTATTCTAGGGATTTTCAAATCCATTCCTAACTACAAGATCAATGAATGCTAACACAATCCATCATACTAACCTGCAAAAGAGAATCAAAGCAATTAACTATAACAACAAACTAATTAACACAATAAAATTACATGTACAGGATATAAAGAGAACAACGAAACTATAAAATGCATAAATAAACTAAAGAACAATTACCAGATTGGTAGTGCCCCCCCAGCAAGTCGTGGTCACTTTCTAAAAGCACACCATGAACTCAACAATTTGAATTCACCATGACAACTTAAAAACACAGTTCTTATATAATCTGGCAATGTCGAATAACAAAACAAGTAAAATTGTATTTTATCTATCACACTGATGCTTCTACTGCTTAACAATTATCTGACCACCTCGGTGGTACTTATAATGTTTACAAACCAAGTGGTCGACCACGGGAGGGTCAGACCACTTCTAAATTCGACAATTTTCATTAAATAATGCCCTAACTGCTAAAACAGAGTCAGCCAATAATCACCCTCTTGAACAACTAAAACTGAGTTGTCAGAAGTTCAATAGTTAGAGGGGTCAAGCATGAACAAAACACACATTCCCGATTCACTCATCACTGGATGCCAATACCATAACCTCTAAGTGACCCTCTGTTTTTGTGCAATACGGAGTGTTGGATGTAGTGTCGGATCGGGTACCATAACAAGTGCTAGAAGGAGTGTCAGAAGCAAAAACATGGTGAATTTTCATCTTGTAAAACCAAAAACGTGAATCAAATCTTTGGAAGCATAAAAAAATGATGAATTATACACAATATAATCATTAAACATGAATCATACGTACCTATTATAGATCATACCCTTTTAGCATAAAATTCTTCAAAAAGCTCCTTCAAATCGTAAAAAACACATATGTACATTCGACAAAAAGTGTCTAATAACTTTCATAAATTGATCATATATCGGGCCCGATAGGTACCAATGATCCTGATCTATTCTTTCTTATCACAATTTCACATTTCACAACTTTTTGACTTTGGGAAACAACATCCTCCAACCTTGCGAATCCCAATTGCCAAGGTCTTGAAGTCTTTTATTAATTGTTGATCTTCTACGTTGATTCTTATGGTAGTCCTCTCCCCTGATATTTAGATCATTTCTGACATGGAAGTAATTCTAGGTAGACAAAGGTGGCACCTCATTTAGATTGGGGTTGTCTAGCTGGGCAAGCTCCTCGCATTGGAGCCAAATGGGTGATCTTTAGGATTGAATGGGATCTTGGAGATTGATCTACTGCATCGAGTCTATTGTTGCATTGGCCAGTCGGTCCGCAACTTTGTTTTCACTTTGCCTAATATGTGGGGGGGGGTAGAGTTAGAGAAGCCCTGAGAAGAGTGTGGAAGCTGTGAAGAGGGCAAAGGAGGCGCCAACTGGGAGTGATTTTTCCTAGATCTCTTCCATTCAATATTTTTGTAGCCAAGTCTATTATGATTTTGGAGTCTCCTTTAATAATCAGATGGGTTAGGTTTTGATCTAGAGCCATTTTCACCCCTTTGATAAGACCCCGGATTTCTGCTAAATTGTTGGTGTCGTATCCAATATTTCCTGTAGTTAGGCTTTGAATTTGGCCCAATCTATTTCTTATGACTTCTCCATACCTTGAGTGTCCTAGATTTCCTTTTGATGCACCATCAAAATTGACCTTGTGGAAGCCTATCGGGGGGGGAAACCACCTGGAGGGACTAAGGGATTTTGAAAATAGAGGGGGTTGTTGAGGAAGGGTGGATTGGGGAAACGAGAAGCCTCGGGATTTCAGGATCGAGAGCTCACCTAGGTCAGTGGGGAAGTTTTCCTTGAATGATGAATGTAGCTGGAGAGTTTCTTGGAGATGCAAGACGATTGTATTCCATAAAAGGGTAGGAGGAGATGGCTGAGAGTGAAAGATTCTTCTGTTCCTCTTTTTCCATATTTTCCACACTATGAAGTCTAGTAAGACTTGCCAGGCTCTGTTCAAGATAGGACTTTTGAAGGGATCGAAGCCCCACTCCCTGATGGTTCTAATGATGTTATTTTTAACTCGATTGGTTCTTCTCATGAGCTACGTGGCTTGCTTCCATATTTTCTCACTGAGTAGACAATTATTCAGGAGGTGATCCATGGTTTCGTCCTAGAGATGACATATATGGTAGATCAAGGGGACAATGAAACCTCATATTTGGGGATTGTCCCATGTTAATATCTTGTTATGTAGTATAAGCCAGAGGAAAGTAGAGATTTTGGGCCAGAGTTTTGATTTCCATATTGTTTTCTAGATGTTGTCTTTTTGATGGTTATGGAAATTATTTTGTAGGGTGTAGCCCTCCTTGAGAGTTAAGTTTCCATGAGGTGTGTATCCCCATGTGAGAATGTCTGGGTCTTTTATTTTCCTGATTCGCCTTTGGGTTCTTACTTGTTTCAATTGTTGTAGGTCACAGTTCATGGCCACTTGGATTTCCTCATGATTTGATTTCCATCTTTGCTAGGGAGATTCGTTGGGGGTTTCTGTCCATAGATCTACCACTTTGAGAGTGGCAATATATTGAATGGGATTTTCGTAGGATTGTATATTTTCTTCCAATCGAAGGGGTGGCATTTGATGTCAGGAATCCGTCCAGAATAGGGCACTATGACCATTGGGGCTTTTGAGAAAACATGTTCCTATATGAGTGGTCGATTTTTCCAAGTCGCATTCGAGATGTTGGAGCCCTGAATTTTCCCCTGCATTCTTATAAGTTGTCTTTGATGCATATTTGGGGCAAATTTGCATTTCCATAGTTTTTCCCAAATATATGTTGGAGTTTTGAGCCATCTCCACCAAATTCTTTCTCCCTTGATGCTATTTAATTTACCAGGGTCCCAGAGGCCTAGACTACCTGAAGATCTAGGCTAGCAGACTTTGTCCCAACTGACTAAGGCCTATTTTTTGTTCGGGTTTTTTTCATGCCAAAGAAAGTTTCTTTGCACATTACTGATTTTCTTTATAACTGATTAGGGGTAGCCAGGGTTGGGAAGAGGTAAGTTGGGATGGCCTGGAGGACTAACTTTAAGAGAACAATTATGGTTGGAAGGTTGAGGGAATGAAAGGTCCTGTTGCTGAGACGATTGATGATGGAGAGTAGGAGGGAGTCCCAGGAGATGTTTCTGGCTTCTGAGTCAGAGAGAGGGAGTCCTAGGTAGCGAGAGGGAAGAGTGAATATAAGGGTATTCATAATTTGAGAAAGGTGATGTTGGATCTCCAAAGGAGTATTGAAAAATAAGAGCTGTGATTTGGTTAGATTAAAGGTGGTGACAGAGGTTTCGCTGAAATCAGAGAGGATGGAGATTAGTTTTATTGCTTCTTGCAAGGTGGGGGTATTCATTAATATTGTGTCATCAAAAAATTGGCTATGGGAGGTTGTCAGTTCTAATACGTGAAAGGGGAAACCTTGGAGGGAACCATTTTGAATTGAGGTCTTGATATAGCGTCCTAGTCCTTCATCCATTATTAAAAAAAGAAAAGGGGGAAGAGGGTCTCCTTTCCTTATGCCTATTGAGGGAAAGAAGGGTTGAGAGGGGACACCATTGATGAGGATTGAGAAGAAGGTCGAGGATATGAGGTTTATTATCCAGGAGAACCAATCCCTGTCGAAACTGAAAGATGATAGAAGCGCTTTCATATATTGGAAGCTTAATTTATCAAAAGATTTTGAAAGGTCAAGTTTTAGAAGCATACCTAGAGTGTGGGTGCTTTTGAGAGAGTGAATGATTTCATGGAAAAGAATGAAACTATCCATTATTTTCCTTCCTTCGACATATCCTGATTTCTCCTTACAGATGATGAAGGGTAGAATAGGCTTGAGTATTAGATCTATGACCTTGGAAATGATTTTGTAGATCACGTTGCAAAGATCTATTGGTATAAAGTTCCTTGGGTTTGTAACTCTTTCTTCTTTGGGTATTAGGGTGAGGAAAGTGGAATTTAGTACTGGAAGGAATTTTCCATAGCTACATGATTCCTCCACTAGATGCCACACTTTCTCCCTTAACATTGGCCAATAGGAGTGGAAGAAGTCTGTTGTGAAACCATCTGGACCTGGATCCTTTCTTGTAGGTAACTCTTGAATAGTGTGATCCACTTCTACTTGTGTTATTGGTGTCATGAGGGACTCATTATGTTCCTAGGTGATTATGTTTGGGATGTTTTGGACCACCCGCTCTATTGTTGAGGTGCGATCCACTTGGAGTTTAGAGAGGAGCTCCTTGTAGAAATCTATTAGCTCATGCATTATTTCCTGATGATTTAATAGGGTGTTGCCTTGTGATCCTTCCTGATGATTGATAATGCATCTGTGGATCATAGAACAATGGAATAATTTGGTGTTCTTCTCTCCTTCATTGAGCCATTGAACCCTAGATTTCTGTCTCCACATGATCTCTTATTGCTTGTGCCTTTATTCTAGTTTCATTTTGAGTTAATTTTCCTCCTGCTGCTAGGTGATTGTGTATCCTACTTGAATGAATTGTTATTGGAGGTTCTCAAGTTTTTGTTCCAGTAATTTTCTCTCCTGAAAAATGTTCCCAAAGACGTCTTTGTTCCATTTGTGTACATGTTGTTTGAAGTTTTTGAGTTTTTGTTGGAAGCAATGCATTTTGGTTCCCATATGTGTTTCCGTAGTGCTCCACAGTGACGACCCAACTCCTAGAAATCTGGATGGGAGAGACAAAAATTTTCAAATCTGAAGGGTTTAAGCTTGGGGGTGGAAATAGTGTGAACCCAGAGCTGACCCCGTCAGTGTTCTGAACCTTCCCTCGAGAGGATGTTGGATTCTACTAGGGGCCTTCCAAGAGGAGAGTTTTTGAGATGAGGAAGTGACCAAGCCTGCAAGCGATTTGGTGGTTTCCTAATCTTTTGTCGGTCTAGGTGTAGGTGCCATTTCTATTCTCAATGTCTACTAGTTTGAGGTTCTCTATGAGTTCCTGGAATTTAGCACTATGATGCTCGAAGATATCTTTTCCCTCTCGCTTTTCCTCCAACGTGAGAATCATGTTGAAGTCACCTCCTATTATCCATCACATTCCCTCCCCTAAGGAGCCTAAATAAGCCAGGCTCTAAAGAAATAGGTCTTTGTCTTGGCTGATCTGCAGACCATAGGCATTTGATATCATTCCTTCCTTGTCTGAACCAATGGCTCTGTAGTGCGCTATGATGGTGCATGGAGTGGAGAGGCTTTGATCGAGGATGACTGTAGAAAGAATCCAAAGGATGGATAGGCATTTTGAATCCCCTTTTGAGTTTGTTTGATAGAATTCACAGTTGCACCAACATATTTTGATGATATCTTCTGTAGTTTTCCCTGCACATTTTGTCTCTTGAATCAAGAATATATCAGGGTGTTCCATTTTGATGTAGTTTCGAAGAATCCTTTGTTTGGATCTTCCATTTAGGCCTCTGATATTCCAGGTGAGGATCTTCATATTTAACAATTTGGTGGTGGGAAAAGGAGATCTCTGAAATCCTGTGAATCTGTCCTGAGTTGATCATATAGTTTCATGCATCCTCTATTAGCTTATGAGCCAATTTTTTTCCGCTTCATTTGTTTTCTTTTGGGTGTTTTCTTGGATCTTGGTTTGGGTCTATGTTGTTCCCCAGCTTAGATGTAGTCATTGTTGATGAGTCCATAAATACTTTGTGGAATTTCCTCCGTTGGTCCTCTTGTAGGTTTTGGAGATCCTTCTTGTTGAGTGTTTCTTCTAACCTATCTAGGTCGATTTACGCTAGGTATTGCTCATTCATTTCCATGATTGTATCTTTCTCTCTTTATAGTTCTTTCCATGAGTCTGGGTGAGTCTGTGGATCTTCTTGGTTTAAAAGGGTTTGATGCTTTTATGCCAACTGATCTTCCTTTTACTTGTTGGTATATTTCCCCACGGTCTTGTGGGGGTTTTCCACCTCTTCTGCTTCTTGGAGATGATTGAGGGCTTCAAAAGAGTTATTAGTTGTTTTTTTTTTTT
>JZKD02S0983369.1:152705-192345 GCA_000966675.3 Picea glauca
AAATTGATTGGAGTCTTGCCTGAAAAATGATCCATCAATTTAAAGTGATACATCATCAGCTTGTCGTATCTACCTTCATATGTAATATATAACTGAATACCTTTGAATAAATGTTTCCACTCTTCATCCAGGTATGAAACTAGCATTCCTTTAGTCCAGGCTTTGTGTTTGTATCCATCCTTCAAATAGAACTTGAAATCCTGCTTTTTTAGAGCCATGGTTTTGAACCATTTTTGACCAGTCATAGGTAACCCTGTAGCTTCTGCAATAAACTTCTCGTCCACCTTGATTTCCACAGAACCCACCCGAGCTCTGTTGCCATAGAATGACATTGCGAAGGCCTCAGCTGTGGCTTGATGACACCCACTTTGCAACCTGTTCATGAATTCCATGCAACCTGCGTTTGAAAAATATCTTTGAACCTCGGGATGTGATTCCAGAAAAGATAGATTGCTGAGTTCTCGTTTTAACAAGAGGCCACCGCGTTTTTTCACCATTTTGCAGCTCTGTCACTCGACCACTATGATTTCTGTAACCTTTTTGGTCGAACCCTTGTTCTGTGCTGCTGAAAGTAGTCTCGGCTTCGACTCCGTGTTGGGTGAAATGAAAACCTTGAGTGTACTTTGGAAACAACCTGTGATATACCGACTTTACCTGATTTGATGGTGTCAGACCCTCTGAACCTCATCTGTACCTGCGTAGCCGAATGAAAACTTTCCATTTCGGGTGTGATGATAGTTGCACGTCGGTTCTGGAAAGATTTCAAATTTTTGTCATATCCTGTTACACAAGCTTGAACTATCATGATTGCCCGCTTCCACCAGCGCATGTCTCGGATCTTGTTGTGACGTGGGGGTGATCACCTCATCATTTCGTGAATGCGTGGATAATGAGCACATGATTCGTGCTTCATGCAGCTACGGTGTTTGGAGAACATTCCTGCCATCACGCTAGCTTAGCACTTTCATCAGCACGTGAACTCTTCGGAAACCCCTGTTAGCTGCGGAAAGTGAATACTTTCCACAGCGCACCGTTTGATAGGAAACTCACTTTAGCCGCGGAAAGTAAAACAATGTACCACATCATTTGAAAAATGTTCCTTAGCGCGAAAGTAAGTACTCTCCACAGCGTGCCACGTGCGAACTGTCTGTCAAGCTTTTCGCGCCTTGTCACTTTCCACAGCGTTTTGAACTGATGAAATGACGTCCTTAGCTGTTGAAAGCTATCGCTTTCCACAGCGCACAATGAACCCTTTGAAAATATGTTAGCTATGGAAAGTAAAAAATTACAATTTCGAAAGAGAAGACTTTATGGATCGATTATTTCCTAAGACACACCAAAACCAAAAAATTTTCTCAACTGTAAAAACTCAAAAATGACTTGAAGATACTACTGAAAGCTACGATATCCACCCAAAACTTGGCCGAAAGGATGGTTTCATTTTGGGAGTTAACACTAAGGATGAGAGAAAATCACTCAAGCTCCGGTTACATTTTACAAGTGCACTTCTTCTTAATGTCTTCATTTAAGATTGTGCAATAAATTCTAGGTGATTTCAAAATTTGTGTTGAGCGCTTTTCCATCTGTCTGTTGTCTCCGCGCTGGCTCGCTTGAGTTTCTCTTGCGTCATACTCCCTCACCTGAAAATTTTCATGGTCTCCTGTCCATGAGCTCGTGCACTGTGTGTCCATGCCTCTGGATCTCTGCTTCACTCTCCCAGCTGGCATCTTCAACTGGATGGTTCTTCCATTTGATCAGATACTCAAAGTATTTCTTTCACCTGGTCTTCTTACTCAGTCTTTTATCTAGTATGTGCTCCATCTGTGGCGTATTTGCAACTGGCATCTGTTTTGTCCACTGGATTGCTGGCTGTTCATTTCCTGTCCCTACTTCCTCAGCTTTATATGGGTACAGATATGAGATATTGAATATCGGAGAAATTTCGATCGCATCGGGTAATTCAATCTCGTAAGCATTCACCCCAAATTTCTTCAAGACCTTACATGGTCGAATTTTCTTCATCTTCACCTTATTATATGTTCCTCTCGAGAACCTTTCCTTTCTCAAATGTGCTAGAATCAAGTCACCAACCTCAAACTGGAGTTGTCTCTTGTGTTGATCAGCTCCGTGCTTATATTCCTATCTTGAATTCTACAGTTGCTCCTTCACTTGGCTGTGAAGTTCCTTCATCGCCTCTACGAATTCTTCTACACTAGCTCTCCTAGTTGAAATCTGTTCTGAATCTCTCAATTCAGAAATTCCTCTCGGCTGCATGCCATAGACAATCTGAAATGGACTCTGCCCTGTGCTTCTATTAACAGAGTCATTATAAGAAAATTCGGCCTGTGGTAATATGTTGTCCTACTGGTGGTGGTGTTCTGTCACCAGGCTTCTCAGCAAGTCTCCCAGACTTATGTTCACCACTTCTGTCTGTCCATCCATCTGAGGATGATAAGTTGAACTAAATGACAAGTTAGTTCCCAGCTTCTTCCATAAGGTTCTACAAAAGTGCCCTATGAACTTGGTGTCTCGATCTGAAACTATGCTTCTTGGTAAGCCATGAAATCGAATGACTTCTTTGAAAAATAAATTCACAATGTGAGTTGCGTCACTAGTTTTCTGACATGGAATGAAGTGTGCCATCTTGGAAAATCTATCCACTACTACTAATATTAAGTCAAAACCTCTTTGCGTTCTTGGAAACCTCAATATGAAATCCATGATGATTGCATCCCACGAACTTTCTGGTATGGGCAATGGTTGATAAAACCCCGCATTCTATCTTCTTCCCTTTGAATGCTGGAAAATTCTACATCTGTCTATATATCTCTTGAAATCGGCTCGCATTCCCTGCCAAAAATATGACTCATTTAAATTTGTGAACGTCTTATCGTGACCAAAGTTCCCTGCCAATCCTACACTGTGCTTCTCCTTCAGCAAATTCTCCCTCATAGAGCATTTCAGAATACATAGTTGATTACCTTTAAACAATAATCCTTCCTGGATCATGTATTCTATCCATTGGATTCTGTCTCTGAGAATTGGATTCTCAGCTGCTTCATACGCTTCCTTGAAATCTTGATTATCTGCGTACATGTTCTTGAGATCATCAAAAGCCAACGTTTTGACTCTGAACTCCTACAACAACAAACACTTCCTGCTCAAAGCATCAACAACTTTGTTAGCAGTACCAGAAATATGTTTAATCACAAAAGTAAAATTCAGCATGTACTCAGCCCATTTAGCATGTTTCTGATTCAACTTTTCATGTTGAGTCACAAACTGCAATGCATGATTGTCACTGTATAAGACAAACTCTTTTGGGATCAAGTAATGTCTCCATTTCTTCAATGCCTGGATAATAACATAAAACTCATTATCGTAAGTGGAGTACTTCAATTTCACTTCATTCAGCTTCTCGCTGAAGTATGCTATCAGCCTGTCTTCCTGAATCAAGACTGCCCCTATTGCAAACCCACTTGCATCGCATTTCACTTGAATTTTTTTTTGGAAATCCAGTAACACCAGAAATGGTTTTTCCGTAATCTTTCTCTTCAACAAATTAAAACTCTTTTCAGCCTCTTTTGTTGAGTGAAAAGACTTGTGTCTTTTCTTCACTGTATCCATCATCGCTGCACTAATTCCACTAAAATTCCTATTGAACTTTCGGTAGAAAATAGCCAATCCTCGAAAACTTCTCACCTAAAAAATATTCTTCGGTGATGGCCAATTCTTGATTACCTCCACCTTATCTGGATCCATCCTCAACTCATCTGCAGAAATAACAATTCCCAAGTAAATGAGATTTGTCTTCATGAATGAGGACTTCTTCATGTTTATCAACAACTTCTCCTGCAGTAGCTTTTGCATCATTGTAGCCAAATGCTTCAAATTCTCTGCCACTGTTTTACTAAAAACCAGTATGTCATCTAAATACACAATGAAATTCCTAATGAACTTTCGGTAGAAACTAGCCAATCCGTGAAAACTTCTCACCTAAAAAATATTCTTTGATGATGGCCAATTCTTGATTACCTCCACCTTATCTGGATCCATCCTCAACTCATCTGCAGAAATAACAAATCCCAAGTAAATGAGCACCATCTTCATGAATGAGGACTTCTTCATGTTTATCAACAACTTCTCCTACTGTAGCTTTTACATCACTGTAGCCAAATGCTTCAAATGTTCTGCCACTGTTTTACTAAAAATAGGTATGTCATCTAAATACACAATGAAAAATTTTCCCTATGAACTCCCTCAGGACTTCGTTCATCAACCTCATGAAGGTACTTGGTGCATTTTTTATGCAGGAGCATCGCTCACTCATCAAGCGAGCCAGCGCGTGGAGCAGGGAGAACAGTTGGACAACGCCAACACACGAATTTTGAAATACTTTGGAAAGTTGTTGCGCCGCCCTTTGAATGAAAGCATTCATAAGGAGCGCACTGTGTACATTGTAAATGGACCTTGAGCCTTTAAGCTCACGTCCTTAGGTAGATAAGGCATTTAATAGTTTTAATGTTGTTAGAGAGGAATTAATTGTAGATTTGATAGTTGTAGAATTCGAGAGGGAAAATGGAATATAGGCACCCTCCTTTGTACATTGTAACATTATTATTCAGGATCATCAAGCATTCAACAGAGAAGAGCGAGCAGAGAACTTTTGTAGAACACCCATGTATAGATTGAATTAATAGAAGTGATTCTTTGATTCAAATTCATGTCTGGTGTTGTTTCTTTGTGGGTATGTTGCTTATGTGCTCATGAATGTTTGTTTCCTTTGTATGCATTTGCTTTAATTGTATATGCTGTGCATGTGATTTTAGGATTTGAACTGAATTATGAGAAAGAAGAGAATGAGTTTCAATTGTTTCTCTATTTGAGCCGGGAGATTCCTGCATAGAGTGCAGTTGAATTCATCTGCATAGAGTGCGTTGATGAGGCTCAGTAGTTAAAATATCATTCTCGTTCACCTAGAAGTTGACTTTGGGTTTAATAGAGTCGTACAGGAAAAGTGCAGGCTGAATTTTAAGTCTCAGCAGTTAGCCTGAGCACAGGAAGATCGTGATTATAGTGGTTGTAAGTGCACAGGTTTTGGGGATTCAACACTTCGAGAGTTGTTGAGGGTCGAGCGTGGAAAGCGCGCGAGAAGTCTCTAAGGGTGTAGAGTTGACAAGCTCAGGAGGGATAATTCCTTCGTGCATACTATGGAACAGACCCAGGTGAGGCTCGAGAAGGACAGAGCTTTGGAGCATGAGAAATCCTCAAGAAGGGGAAGCAACAGCCAGGATTCATAAGAGGGATCCGCGAACCCCACTAACCGTTGGATCTTGGAGACACCGCGCGAGGTTTAAATCCTTAGGCGCACGAGGGGAGGACCAAATTCCATCGGGGTTCGGCCTTCGGTGTTTGACAAGGTGAGAGTTCATACTCGTTGAAATCGCGAGTAGCGATTTCCCGAAGCAATCAGAACCATTTATTTCCACGGGACAGGTGGCACGAGATCCCTAGGAATCGGGGTTCGGAATTCAGGGTTTTCCAAAACAAAAGTATCGCGACCTTTGAAATTGCGATCCCGGAATTCCTGATATAGTGAGGAGAGAAGGTGACGTGGCAGGGAAGTAGTGCATGTGGCATCAGAATTCGGGGTTCGAGAAATCACCATGTATGTGAATCGCAGCATCGTAGGTGTCGATTTCCTGATAGGGAAATCCCCGACAAGTGTGGAAAGCGTTGACCCTTTGACCATCAGGGTTCGGGGTTTTGATTGGCATGATAATTATACCTGTGAGTTTCACGATACCGTGAAACCTGATTTCCCGAAGAGGCCACCGGGAGGTCAATCGAGTACCCTGTGGGTGAAGAATTCTTGACCGGGAATCTGAAGAGCATTCACATTTTTTGTGCCAAGGTTAGAGAAGGTCCTGGTGATCGTGACCATTCTCCAAGGAGCGGGGAAGGTTGCACCAGAGTGGTATCAGAGCGGGTCACCTTTGCATTCTGAAGCAGAGAGGGAAAGAAGAAAAATATGCCATGCCGCTAAGAAGAGAAAGGAAGTCACCTGATCGAGAAGACAGGGATGCCGAAGGAGAGAAAGGCCGACAGGGAATCTAGAAATGGAACGCCAGATGAGAGATCTTCGAGCAAGGCTTGAGGAGATGGAGACAGTGCAAAGATGTGGATTCGATGCTAGAGAGTTCAGTGATTCTGAGGTGGAAGAGGAAGCTGGACATGATGAAGGAGAGGCCACCACAGAAGATGCTTCAATGGAGCGGTTGATCAGATCCATTTCTAGAATGAGCTCAAAGACCAAGATGGACATTCCCGTCTATGAGGGGAACCTAGATGTAGAAGAGTTGCTGGATTGGATCCGAGCACTCGACACCTACTTCGACTATGAAGACATCGAAGAGGATAAGAAGGTGAGGCATGTTGTGACCAAGTTGAAGGGACATGCAACTGTATGGTGGGATGAGTTGCAGGCTGATAGGCACTGCAAAGGAAAACAGAAAATTAAGAGCTAGGACAAGATGATTGCGAAGATGAAGGCGAAGTTCATCCCTAGAGATTACCAGATCACACTATTCAGGCGGATGCAGAACTTGAGACAGAAGTTGATGACGGTGAAGGAGTACACTGAGGAATTTTACAGGCTCAAGATTCGAGCAGGTCATCGGGAGAGCGATGATGAAAAGGTGGCGAGATATCTGAATGGTCTGAGATATGAAATTCAGGATGAATTGAGCATGGTTACCATCCGAACAGTTGAGGATGCGTACCAAATGGCTCTAAAATCTGGGGAGAAGTTGAGCCGTAAGCAAGGTCAACGAGGGCGAGGTAGGAGTCAGCCCAGAGGCAAGGAAGTTTCCCAAGAAAGAACTCAGAAGCCCAAGGAGGAATGGAAGAGACCTCAGGGTAAAGTTGAATGAGGTGGAACCTCATAGAGGCAACAATATGCTGAGCCGAGGAGGCAGCATACCGAACAAGGTGGCGGTTATGCTGATGCCAGCACATTTCCTCATACCCAAGGTAGAGGAAGAGGCCGAGGTGGTATCATCACATGCTTTACATGTGGAAAGGATGGACATAAAGCCGTTGACTGTCCAGAAAAGAAAATGGACAGAAGTGAAGCTCACATCACTGAAGCATAGAGGCGTGATGCTGAGAACGAAGATGCAGATAGCGGAAGATCGCTAGGGATGCATAAAATCCTTTTGACAACTGAGAAGGAGGTGGAAAGCTCAGTGCAGAGGAGCAGACTGTTCAGAACGGCTTGCGCAGCCAAGGACAGGAAATGCAAGGTCATAGTTGACAGCGGGAGCATCGACAATCTTGTTTCAACCGAGATGGTGGAAAAGCTGGAGCTGGAAATAACTAAGCACCCGAGCCCATATAAAGTCTCGTGGTTACAGAAAGGACACCGGGTAAGTGTTACTAAACAATGCTTAGTTAAATTCAAGATTGGGAATTACCATGATGAGATTCTGTGTGATGTCATTCCCATGGATGTATGTCATATATTGCTGGGTAGACCATGACAGTATGACAAAAATGTGGTTCATGACAGGAGGATGAACACATACACTTTGGAAAAGGATGGGAGAATCCATAAATTGATTCCAATAAAGGATAAAGAAGTGAAGCCGGAAGTAAACAACACAATACTTCTCATGAGTGGGAAGGAACTTCTCACAGAGATGGAGAAGGACGAAGATCCACAATTCTTTGTTGTCAGGAAGCCGAGAATTGTCCTGACAAGCACAAGAGTGGATGACTTGCTAGAAGAGATTCAGGAACTGTTGGGAGAGTTCGTTGATATCATCGTGGATGAACTACCTCGTTCGTTGCCACTGATGTGGAGTTTGAGTCATCACATCGACCTCATACCTAGAGCAAGTTTACCAAATAAGGTCGCGTATAGGTTGACGCCGCAGGAGAACGAGGAGGTCAAGAGGCAGGTACAAGATTTGCTGGACAAAGGACTGGTCAGAGAGAGTCTTAGCCCATGTGTTGTTCCGACAGTACTAAGTCCTAAGAAGGATGGAGGCTGGAGAATGTGTACAGACTCCAGGGCGATAAACAAAATCACCACCAGGTACATATTTCCACTTCCGAGAATGGATGATCTGATGGATTGCCTGAGTGGGGCGAATTATTTTTCGAAGATTGATCTGAAGAGCGGATATCATCAGATTCGCATGAGAGAGGGTGATGAATGGAAGACAACATTCAAGACAAACGAGGGTTTGTATGAATGGCTGGTCATGCCGTTTGGTTTGAAAAATGCACCGAGCACATTCATGAGGCTGATGAATGAAGTCCAGAGGGAATTCATTGGCAAGTTTGTGGTTGTATATCTGGACGATATATTGATTTTCAGCAAGACCAAGGCTGAACATTTAAAGCATTTGGCCATTGTGATGAGAATACTGCAGCAGGAGAAGCTGTTGGTCAACATAAAGAAGTGTTCCTTCATGCAGACATAGCTCATCTATTTGGGTTTTGTCATATCAACGAATGAGTTGAAAATGGATCCTGAGAAGGTGGAAGTAATAAAGAATTGGCCATCACCGAGAAATGTTTTCGAGGTGAGGAGTTTCCATGGACTGGCTAGTTTCTATAGAAAATTCATTCAGAATTTCAGTGGAATTAGCGCAACAATGATGGATACAGTGAAGAAGTGGCACAAGATTTTTCATTGGACAGCAGAGGCTGAGAAGAGCTTCAATCTGTTGAAGCGAAAGATTACAGAGCAACCAATTCTGGTGTTGCTTGACTTTCCGAAAACATTTCAAGTGAAATGTGATGCCAGTGGGTATGCCGTGGGAGGATTCTTGAGTCGGGATGATAGGCCAGTGGCATATTTCACCGAGAAACTGGACGATGCAAAGTTGAAATACTCCACGTACGATAAAGAGTTTTATGCCATCATACAGGCATTAAAGAAGTGGAGGCATTACTTGATACCCAAGGAATTTGTATTGTACAGTGATAATCATGCATTGCAGTTTGTAAGTCAACAAGAGAAGTTGAGCCAGAAGCATGCAAAATGGGTAGAGTACATGCATAATTTCACATTTGTGATCAAGCACATTTCGGGGACTGCTAACAAAGTGGCTGATGCTTTGAGCAGGAAATGTTTGTTGTTGCAGGAGTTCAGAGTCAAAACTTTGGGTTTTGAAAACCTAAGGGACATGTATGTTGGAGATGCAGACTTCAGGGAAGCTTATGAAGCGGTCGAGAACCCAGTTCTCAGGGATTAGAGTCCATGGATAGATTTCATGATCCAGGAGGGATTGTTGTTTAGAGGCAATCAACTATGCATTCCGAATTTCTCCATGAGGGAGAATTTAGTGAAGGAAAAGCATAGTGGTGGATTAGCAGGTCATTTTGGACATGAAAAAACATTCGCGAAGTTGAGCGAATCGTATTTTTGGCCGGGCATGCGAGCAGATGTAAAAATGTTTGTTGACAGATGCATGATATGTCAACATTCGAAGGGCCGAAAACAGAATGCTGGGTTATATCAACCATTGCCCATACCGGAGATACCATGGGGGGTGATCAGCATGGATTTTGTGTTGGGCTTGCTGAGGACATAGAGGGGAGTTCATTCCATATTTGTGGTGGTGGACAGGTTTTCAAAGATGCCACATTTTATTCCATGTCAGAAGAACAACGATGCGACCCACATCACAAATTTGTTTTTCAAAGAAATCGTTAGATTGCATGGATTACCGAGAAGCATAGTCTCGGACAGGGATACCAAGTTCATAGGTCATTTTTGGAGGATGCTATGGAAGAAGCTGGGAACTAATCTGGCATTTAGTTCAGCTTACCATCCGCAGACAGACGGACAAATAGAGGTGGTGAACAGAAGTCTGGGGGATCTATTGAGAAGCTTGCTGACAAAACACCACAACAGTTGGGACCAAATATTGCCACAGGCAGAGTTTTCGTACAACGATTCGGTGAATCGGAGTACGGGAAAAATCCCATTCCAGATTTTGTATGGAACATAGCCAAGGGGAGTATCTGAACTCAGGGAGTCAAAACAGGCTACAACTAGCAGTGCTAGCACAGAGGAGTTTGCTGAGGCGATGCAAGAACTTCACGCAGAGGTGAAGCAACGACTGCAAAAATCCAATCAAGAGTATAAGCGCAGAGCCGATCAGTGAAAGAGATAGCTTCAGTTCGAAGTTGGTGATTTGGTTTTGGCGCACTTGAGGAAAGAAAGGTTCTCAAGGGGAACATATAACAAGCTCAAGATGAAGAAAATCGGGCCGTGAAGAGTCCTGAAGAAATTCGGGGAAAATGCATATGAGATTGAGTTGTCGGATGGCATCGGGATATCTCCGATTTTTAATGTTTCGGATTTATACCCATATAGAGATGAAGAAGCAGAGGTCGGAACTAAAGAACCAGTGGTCTAGTGGCAGAAACAATTACCAGTTGCACAGAAGCCGTAGATGGAGTGCATACTAGACAAACAAGAGGGAAGGAAGACCAGGCGAAAGCAATATTTTGAATATCTGGTGAAATGGAAGAATCACCCAGTGAAGGATGCCAGCTGGGAGACTGAAGCAGTGATACAGAGGCATGGACACACCATGCAGGAGATCATGGACAGGAGCCCATGAAATCTTTCGATTCGAGGAGTATGATGCAGGAGCATCGCTCACTCATCAAGCGAGCTAGCGCGTGAAGCAGGAAGAACAGCTGGACAACGCCAACACACAAATTTTGAAATACTTTGGAATTTTTTTGCGCGGCCCTTTGAATGAAATCATTCATAAGGAGCGCACTATGTACATTGTAAATGGACCTTGAGCCTTTAAGCTCACGTCCTTAGGTAGCTGAGGCATTTAATAGTTTTAATGTTGTTAGATAGGAATTAATTGTAGATTTGATAGTTGTAGAATTCGAGAGGGAAAACAGAATACAGGCACCCTCCTTTGTACATTGTAACATTATTATTCAGGATCATCAAGCATTCAACAGAGAAGAGCGAGCAGAGAACTTGTGTAGAACACCCATGTACAGATTGAATTAATAGAAGAGAGTCTTTGATTCAAATTCATGTCTGGTGTTGTTTCTCTGTGGGTATGTTGCTTATGTGCTCATGAATGTTTTTTTCCTTTGTATTCATTTGCTTTAATTGTATATGCTGTGCATGTGATTTCAGGATTTGAACTGAATTCTAAGAAAGAAGAGAATGAGTTTCAATTGTTTCTCTATTTGAGTTGGGAGATTCCTGCATAGAGTGCATTCGAATTCATCTGCATAGAGTGCATTCGAATTCATCTGCATACAGTGCGTTGATGAGGCTCAGTAGTTAAAATCTCATTCTCGTTCACCCAGAAGTTGACTTTGGGTTTAATAGAGTCGTGCAGGATAAGTGCAGGCTGAATTTTAAGTCTCAGCAGTTAGCCTGAGCACAGGAAGACCGTGATTACAGTGGCTGTAAGTGCACAGGCTCTGGGGATTCAACACTTCAAGAGTTGTTGAGGGTCGAGCATGGAAAGCGCGCGATAAGTATTTGAGGGTGCAGAGTTAACAAGATTAGGAGGGATAATTCCTTCGTGCATACTGTGGAACAGACCCAGGTGAGGCTCGAGTAGGACATAGCTTTGGAGCAGGAGAAATCCTCAAGGAGAGGAAGCAACGGCCAAGATTCGCAGGAGGGATCCACGAACCCCGCTGACCATTAGATCTTGGAGAAACCACGCGAGGTTTAAATCCTTAGGCGCGGGAGGGGAGGACCAAAGTCCATCAAGGTTCTACCTTCGGTGTTTGATGAGGTGAGAGTTCATACTCATTGAAATTGCGAGTAGCGATTTCCCGAAGCAATCAAAACCGTTGATTTCCACGGGACAGGTGGCGTGAGATCCCTAGGAATCGGGGTTCGAAATTCGAGATTTTCCAAAACACAAGTATCGTGACCTTTGAAATCGTGATACCACAATTCCTGATATAGCGAGGAGAGAAGGTGACGTGGTAGGGAAGCAGTGCACATGCCATCAGAATTTGGGGTTCGGGAAATCACCGTGTATGTGAATCGTAGCATCGTAGGTGCTGATTTCCCAATAGGGAAATCCCCGACAAGTGTGGAAAGCGTTGACCCTTTGACCATCGGGTTTCAGGGTTTTGATTGGCATGAGAACTATACCTGTGAGTTTCGCGATACCGCGAAACCCGATTTCCCGAAGAGGCCACCGGGAGGTCAATCGAGTACCCTGTGGGTGAAGAATTCCCGACCGGGAATCTGAAGAGCATTCACGTTTTTCATGCCAAGGTTAGAGAAGGTCCTCGTGATCGTGACCTTTCTCCGAGGAGCAAGGAAGGTTGTGACAATTTTTTAAGCCAAAAGGCATAACAAGCCATTCATACAACCCCTCGTTGGTTTTGAATGTTGTCTTCCACTCATTACCTTCTCTCATGCGGATTTGATGATAACATCTTTTCAAATCAATCTTTGAAAAATAATTTTCTCCACTAAAGCAATCCATCATATCATCCATCCTCGGCAATGGAAATCTGTACCTGATGGTTATCTTGTTAATCGCCCTTGAGTCAGTGCACATCCTCCAGCCTTTGTCTTTCTTCGGACTAAGTACTGTCGGAACAACACATGGACTCAAGCTTTCGCTGACCAACCCTTTGTCCAACAACCCCTGGGATTTCCTCTTAACCTGTTCATTCTCTTGTGACATCAATTTGTACGCAGATTTGTTTGGAAAATTGGCTCCTAGTATGAGATCAATATGATGACTCACACTTCTAATCGGTGGCAATGAACGAGGTAATTCGTCCACTACTATGTCAGCGAACTCTTCCAGCAGTTCCTGAACTTCTTCTGGTAAATCATCCACCCTTGTGTTGGTCAAAAAAATCTTCTGTTTCCTGACCACAATGAATTGCGGTTATTCCTTCTTCTTAACCTCTGTAAGAAGTTCCTTCCCACTCATGATAAGTACAATGTTTCTTACTTCAGGCTTCACCTCCTTATCCTTGATTGGAAGCAACATGTGAGTCCTCCCATTCTTCTCTAGGGTGTATGTGTTCATTCTCTCATCATGAATCACATTCCTATCATATTGCCATGGTCTAGCCAACAATAGATGAAAAACATCCATAGGAATGACATCACATAGTATCGTATCATTATATCCTCCTATCTTAAATTCATCTAAACACTGTTTAGTGACAGTTACCTCATGTCCTTTTTATAGCCACGAAACTATGTATGGTCTTGGATAATTAATCGTCTCCAGCTCCAGCTTTTCTACCATCTCTGTAGAAACGAGATTATCCATGCTACCACTATCCACGATGACCTTGCATACCCTATCCTTGGTCTTGCAACCAGTCCTGAAAAGTCTGGTCCTTTGGAATGAACTCTCCACCTCTTTCTTTGGTGTCAAAAGGATTTTTCGCATCATCAATGATATTTCACCTTCAACATCCTCTACCTCAAAATCTTGCCTCTGTGCCTCGACGATGTAAGGTTCTCCACTTTCTTTCTTTTTATTTGGAAACTCGTAATACTTGTGCCCATTCTTCCCGCATGTGAAGCATGTTCTTACTCCACCTCTCCCTCTTCCTCTACCTCTGGTAAGAGGAAAAGTATTATTGTCAGCATAATCTCCTCTCTGTTCAGTATGCTTCCCTTTCTGTTCATCATATTTCCCTGGGTGTGAGCTTCCACCTCTCTCAGTGCGAGTCTGAGGTTTCTTCCAGTCCTCCTTGGGCTTCTGATCTTTATCCTGGGCAACTGATTTGCCTTTCGAATGACTTCTGCCTCGGCCTCTCTGACCTTGATTTTGGCTCAGCTTCTCTTCCGCTTTTAGAGCCATCTGATAAGCATCTTCCACCGTTCGAATGGTTACCATGCTCATCTCATCCTGAATATCGTATCTCAAGCCATTCATGTATCTGTATACTCCACCGTTCTGATGGTCACCATGCTCATCTCATCCTGAATATCGTATCTCAAGCCATTCATGTATTTGTCTACTTTTTCATCATCGATTTCTCGATGACCTTCCTTGATGTTCAGCTTGTATAATTCTTCAGTGTATTCTTTCATTGTCATCATCTTTTGTCTTAGGTTCTGCATCCTCCTGAACAGAGTAATTTGATAATCTCTGGGGATGAATTTCACCTTCATCTTCACGATCATTCTATCCCAATTCTTGATCTTTTGCTTGCCTTTGCAGCATCTGTCAGCTTGTGGTTCATCCCACCACAATGTTGCATGTCCTTTCAATCTTGTGACAACATTCTTGAACTTCTTGTCCTCTTCGACATCTTCATAGTCAAAGTATGTGTCTAGGGCTCTAATCCAGTCAAGAAGATCCTCTGCATCCAAATTTACCTCATAAAATGGAATGTCCATCTTCACTCTTGCACCCATTCTTGCAATAGCCTTAATCAATCATTCGTTTGTTGCATCTTCAGCTCCAACTTCTTCTTCATTTTCAGCCTCAACTTCACTTTCGGAACCACTTAGATCCCCATCACTGACTATGCATATTTGTGCCGTCTACATGTATTCGAGTCTAGCTCGTAGATCACACATTTCTTCCTCCATGGTTGGATCAGTCACTTGCCTACCTCTTCTTCTCGATATTTCCCTATCCTCTGGTGGATTGGGTGTTTGCCTGTCCCTTCTCCTTGGTGTCATGGTGAATTCTCTTTTCTTCTTTGCTACAGAGAGCAAAGAACCTTTATATGCTCTAATACCAAAAATGATGACGCACGCTCCCTCCACAACCCGTAGGCTGGAAGGTCCATGTCTACACAGGATCTTTCCCTTTACACTGGCCCGAAGAGCTTCAGAATGGCTCTTCTATTTCCCTTTCGGGAAACCTGCACCCACAATCAACTTGAGAAATTCCCCCTTTTGATTTGGGAAATCGGACTTCACAATTCCACAAATCCGTTGGTCACACGCTTGGCTCTCAAACCTCTGAAACCCAAAAAAAGTCAACATTTACCCTTTCTCTTTCTCTTTGAGACTTTTCCCTATCACAATTTTGGTGGTCGCGGTGTCCAACAACTTGTTCCTGCGATTCCCAAAACCCGATGTTCCAAAATTCTGACATGCTCACAAGGTTAAACTTTCAACACCCCTTTACTCCATCGGGACTTCGGACTTTGCGATATTGCGAATCCTAATGCAAAGAAATCGAAACTTCACTCCCCAAAAATCTGAAATGATCAACGGAGTTTGACTCCATGTCAATAGTGCGCCACCTATCCACTCACTGACTCCTCTGTGGCCCACACAAATCCTTTTATCTTTTCGGGACTTTGCGGTTCATGATTTCGCGATTCCCGTTGCAAAGTTTATGGGATTTAAATCTATGAAAACCCGATATAGAAACCCACATGTAAATCCAGTGGCACTTGTGGCTTGGATCTATGGTCCTACTCCTCCTGAGCTTAAAACCTTTCGGGAATACTCACCATATCTCCCCTGTTCCTCCGTGAGATCCAACGGCCCACGGGACTTCGCGAATTCGCTTCAGAGAATTTCAACCATCCATCCTTCCTCTGAGAACTCATCCTCCTATTGTCCGATGTCGCTATGCCTTCCTTCAACTCCTTCGAATATTCAAATCCTTCTGAACTTTCCCATGACTCTGTGTCTTTTAGAAAACCCCTTTGCACGCACTCCTTGCAGAAGACTTTCAAGGACTTCCAAGTGTTGAAATCCTTCGACTCTGCGCACACCTGAAGTAGCAGTCCCTTAATACTTCACTCAGGTTCACAACCTTGAGACTTCGCTCAGCCTGCGCACTCCTTGCATGGCTCCTATGCCCAACTGCACTTTTGTGGAAATGAGAACAAAAACTATCTCTCCTGAGCTTTCAAAGACAAACCCCTGAACACCTCATTGATGCACTCCTTGCGGACAATTCAACTGCACTCCTTGCAGGAACTCTTGCTCAGATAGAGAAACAATTGAAATTCATTCCTCTCCTCTCTCCTCTCAGATTTCAAACATTCAACAAGAAATAATCCATACATAGCATAAAAGCAATTGCATGACAGAAAGAGTAAAAACATTCATGAGCATAACATTCAAAGATGCATACACAAAGAATATATGAACACCATAAGTCTGAATCACAACTTTCTTGTATTAATTCAGAACTTCTGTACATGGAGGATTCTACACAATTCTCTTCTTCTCCTTTATGCTCTTCATATGCTCATCATCCTGCTACAATACACAAGGAGGGTGTCTATATCCCATTTCCCTCTTGCGCTCTAAAACTGTCTAATCTACACATTCAATTCTACCTACTTGCATTAACTACCATAAATGCCTCCTACCTACTAAGGACAAGAGCAAATCACTCAAGGTCTAGTTACATTTTACAAGTGCGCTTCTTCTTAATGGCTTCATTTAATATTGCGCAATAACTTCAAGGTGATTTCAAAATTTATGTTGGGCACTTTTCTAGTTGTCTGTTGTCTCCGCGATGGCTCGCTTGAGTTGCTCCTACATCACTAGGCCAGTTTTACTGTGACTTGCAGTGTGAGCATTTACATCAATGTGTTATATCGGTAGAGTGAACATTTTATTCAATGAGTTATATTTGCATAATTGTATATGTGCAGAGCAAGATGAAATCATAGCTCACACATGGAACCACTAGGCTATATCTATTGTGTCTCACAGTGTGAGAATTTACTTCAATGTGTTATATGGGTAGAGTGAACATTTTCTTCAATGAGTTAAATGGGCATAACTGTTGGAGATATTAATTACAAGTTGTGAGCTTCGCACTTAAGAAGAATCTATCTATAGAGTTTTTTAGTCGATAGAGGAAAGAGACAACAACTATGAAGTGTGTTTGATGAGAGAAAAATATATATTTTTAATTTTGCAGAAGTTCTTGGAGTTGAAGCTTGACATACATTTGTATTCTGTAACCAGTTCACAATATATTTAGTTATCTGCGTGTTGATGTATTTCTGAGTTTCTATTGTGAAAATGTCTTCTCTTTGTTTATGCTCAAGATTAAGTTCATAGTCCATGTGTTGAGAGTAGCACAGTGACAAGATTTTCTTTTGTTAGGTGTTATCATCATAGCGCATAATATATTGAGTAGTCTTTGAACTAGGTGGTAAGTCCTGAGAAGTCACAGACGAAGAATTTAATTGCGTAATCTTTGCAACTGTGTTGCGCAGAGGCTATCTATGTGTTGTAGATCCAATATCTAGTATCAAAGAAGGTTCACCAGAGTAGGTTTAATCAGAGTAAGTTTCAAGAGCATCATTTCTTTTGTAAGTTGAAAATATGGCTTCTACTTTAAATCTGCAACCTCCCACTTTTATAGGAAAAAATTATGACTTATTGTCCTTAACCATGAAGGTGTTATTTTGGAGTTAAGATGTATGGGAGATAGTAAAAAATGGATATGTGGTGTTCATATTATGGTAATTGTAGGATATATTAACCTCTAAGGGTAACCTTTGATGAGACTAGACTATTATGAGAAGCAAGAGAAACCCTAAACATATGTGTAGAAACCCTAGAAGACATGTTAGCTCAATAAAATAATTTATATTTAGGTATTAACCTCTAAAAGAAGAATTTGGTGTGGACAAGTGACAAAGAGCACTATAAATAAGAGGGTGGTAGAGCGCGCTTGTCATTTACTCACTCACAACCGCATAAGACTAGTGGTGTGTAAGTTTAAAGAGGGAGTGCAACTACAAATACTGCAACTAGGATTTTGGATTTTGGTGGGACTTGGTCTCTTGGTTATAGTTTGAAATTTTTTCCTGATTTATGGTTATTCTTTCTTGGTGCGCTACCCTTGGATAAAGGTGCACTAGCCTTAGCTGGCTATTGCTCTCCTATCAAAAATATTTTTCCTGTCAAGGTTAAGGTGCTCAGGGGTGGCTTTTGTGCCTATGGTTGGGTGAAAATATTGCTATAGTGTCTATGGAAAAACAAGAACATCTCTTTATTTTATAGCAGGTCATGGGCCCACACTATCTTCAGACATACTAACTACTAGAAGACAGATTGGGAATTTATTTGTTAAGCTCGTTATGGCACCACTTACAACTACAACTAGGTTTTATGATTATGCAGTTGCAACAAACCCTAATCCTTGTGTTCGGGAAATTGTGGTGAAGCATTTGACCTAATTTCTTGATATCCTAGTGCACCCTAGCCTTGCACACCTCTTGGTACCCTCAACTAGCCAAAGATTTAAGATTGAATTTTTGGTCAAAGTGAAAGTCAAAGTTTGAGTGCTCAAATTCAAAGGTGGACTGGTCAAAGTTAAATTCAAGGGTTGACTTCTGGTCAAATTGATTTTGTTATCAAAGTTGAAAATTTTAGAGTTTCTAACTTGTTCTAATCATTGAATCTTCTAATTAATTTTCTAATCTCTTCCTGTCAAGATGGTATCTAATTTCAGATTGGAAGGCAAGTTGGACAATGCTACAAGGTTTCAAAGGTATGCACTTGTATATGCTATCTAAGTTATATCATCTAGAAAAACATGAGTGTGTTTGCATGGAAATCACTACTGATTTTGTCCAAGCTTTAATCTTAGATTCAATGTATTCAAAAGAACAAGTGCACCTCCATAGGAGTTGAGGCTTCAAGTTCTTGATTTGATTAAATTGTTAATCTTCAAATTTGTATATATCAAGGTTGATAGTTGCTACATTACAATTTGTGAAAGCACTATTTGAAAGGGTCTGTTATTTCTAGGTGCAATGAATACTTGAATACATATGGATATTATTGATATAGATGCTTATTATAGTTTTTCGCAAGCTAAACTAACATCTCCTCTAGATAGATATTTCTTCTTTTCTCTTGTTGTTCTTGTTCCAGGTAGGTACCCTTGTGAAATATGTTTGATGAACAATCCTTGAGGAAGTTGTCATAGAAGAAGTTTATAAGGATGAACAACTCCCATATGGGAAACAATCAGAACAAAGAGAGACAAGGTTAAAGAGAATCATAGGAGTTAGACTCGAAAGAAGTCAGAAATCAAAAGGAAACCAGAACATGCTTGTGAGACTTTGTCCAAAGAAAAGAGAGATGGAGAATACATAAGCATGGAATCTCTTAGATTAAGCGACTTGATCACATAATTAAAAAAGAAGAGCATGCATATTTCTCATTTAGGCATAAAGTCGAGATTAGGAGGGAATCAATCCCCAATGATATGATCCATTAAAGAAGAATCCATAAAGACTATGAAGTATCTATCCATGTTCTTCATTGGAAATACCATCCATGATAAACAACACATGTTAAGTTTGACTCTAGAATAAGTATTCTTGCAAAATAAGCTTTTAATATCCTTGGTTGTCCATCTACATTTATATCTCTCTGGCAGAAGGTTGGAGCCTTTAGGAAAGAAGAGAATGTAATCTATAGAAGATTCCATGGAATCCAACATTGAAGAGGAACATGAGGAAGAACATGAATATTCCAAGAAAGAAAGAAAAGTCAATTGAACCAAGCTTGAACCCACTAGAAGCAGTAAAGCATAAGGAATGGAAGGAAGTTGTGATGAAGAACAATGTATGTGAATTCTTTTGAAAAATACTCAAGCATTGATAGATACAAGGCGAGATTTAGGGATAGAGGGTTATCCCAAAAGGAGGGAGAATATTCTGATGATAGCTTACGAGACATACCTCTACCTCAGCCATTATATCTCCTGCAATATCCATGGCTTGGGATTTACATTAGATGAATGTAAATAATGTTGTTCTTAACAGAGTAAGTGAAGAATAAGTGTATGCAGCACAACCTCAAGGTTTTGAGGTATACCAGAAAGAGACCCTTGTATGCAAATGGAAGAAGACCTTGTATGGATTCAAGAAAACTTGGTGGAGAGCCTCTCATGTACAACAAAAGCATGGTGAAAACTTTCTATGAGAGAGAAAGTATATCGAAATGGTTCTTCAAAAGTTCGGGATGATGGATTGCAAATCCGTGGAAAACTCACATGATCACATATCTGAAGAATTTAAGACACTCTCATCCAGTAGACCCATCTTTGTATAGACAAATTGATCGACTCGTTAATGTATTTGGAGAATACTCTGACAGATATTTTATTAGTGGGACATTTGAGTTATTATATAGAATTTCATGGATTTATCGATTCAGATTGGGAAGGGAGTGCAGATGACAGAAGAATTTCTACATGGATATGTTTCAATATGCACTTTTCCATGATGTCATGGGCTAGCAGGAAAAAAATGTTTGTTTCACTCAACACTACAGAAGCAGAGTATATTACAACTTGTGATGCTTGGATGGAAGCAATGTGGCTCCATAAGCTGGTTTCTGGACTATTTGATCAGGTGTTGGATTCGACTATGATATATTGTGATAATCAGAGCTGTGTGAAGCTTTCCAAGATCCTAGTGTTCCATGAAAGGTCAAAGAACATTGAGATCGAGTATTATTTTCTCCATGCTAAAGTCCATAGGGGAGAAGTGGTTCTCTAGTATATCTTCAAAGATCAGAAGATAAAAAATATTGTGGCAAAGCCTTTGTCAAAGATGAAAATTTTGTGTACTCAAGGGACAAGTTGGTACTCGTGGAGATGGCTTCGTTATTGAAAAAGGAAGAGATTACTCCCATGTGGGGAGGGAGCATTGATATGTTATTCATTTATGGATAGTCATTTTGTAGTTCGGAAAATGTTCTAAGTTGTGCAGTTCCTTTCTAGTTTGGAAAGTGGTTTAGGATTTCTGATGGACAATCATTTTCTAGTTCGAAAAATGGTCCAGATCAGACAACCATTTTCATCATGAAAATGGTCTGATAGGTTGTTGATATACCATAGAAGTGATTCCCCTTGTGGCTAGTATGGGGGAATGGTATAGCATAGTAATTCTTTTTGGAAGTCACTCTGAGTAGTGTTCAAGTAGAATGGTGTGCCTCGTCAGGAATTCATTCTTTCAAAGTTCATAATTGTGAGCAGTTTCGAAGAATGGTCCATTTTGGAGGTTGATGCAAGACGATCATTTCCATAAGAAATGGTTTGGACATTCATTCCCTACGGAAAACTCATTCTCTGCAACTTGAGCTCTGATTAGGGCCTGAGGAATGGCCCAATTAGGTGAAATTTCTAGGTTCAACAAGCAGGGATATTCATTCCCTAGGGAAGACTCATTCTCTCCAGGTTGCACTATGATTAGTTCTAGAGGAATGACCCAGTTAGGTGAATGGTAGAGGGTAAATAATAAGGGACAATTATTCTTATATGATAGAGAAGAATAGTCGAGATAGCCCATGGACGATGTTTTACTTTCTAAGGGAAGATGCTCTTCCATATCTCATAGATGTAAGTGGAAGAATGGCCCATATGACTCAATTTGTATCATGATCATGTTTATCCATATTGATACCATATGATATGATTGTTGTAGAGAATTTATGTACATGGACATTAGTTATATGATACTATGGTGGATTTGATCCACTGGAAGTGATGATGTGTCACTGGTTATTAGCAATGTGCTATTGAGAGTGGTTGTGTACCATTGGATAGTAGTTGTATACTAAAATGAATAGACATAGTTGTGTTCTATTGGATGGAATTATAGAAGTAGTATGATACTATCTGGGTGCCATGGAGACTACCATTAGTGTTGTATTTGATTTCCATATAGATGGATAGTCGACGTGCTAGTGGACAACATTCTCCAGGTGGAGAATGATCCAGAGAGAACATATTGCTGGTGGATATGCATTTTCTCTATGGAGAATGGTCTAGGTTTATAATTTGTGGGTGTATTATGGGATCATATTTTCCTAAGGCATATATTGTGGCCCGATTAGGAAAATGGTTGAGGATCAATATTTTCCAAGGCATATGGGTAGAGATGGATATCTATGCTACATATGACCCAATCATAAAATAGTCCGAGAATGAAATTATTGTAGGAATGGTGTCTGTAACCCATTGTGTGGCTTTCAAAATCTCTTGGGACAGTCATTCTTCTAGGACGTATGTACAAATTACAGGAATGGTCCTTGTATCACTCTGTGGAATGAGTGGCTTATTCAACATCATTCTCGATTACCCAGGTGGAGTATGGATTCAAGAGATGATGCAATTGATGTTATTAGATGATAGTGATAGTATTGATGTTTCTTGTGAACTCATATGCATGATCATGAGATAGTCTATGTGGCTAGGATGATGCTTCTAGTCGAATCGTATGTTTTTTCTCAAGTCTGTTTCCTTTAATACCTCCCTAGATAGGAGGGAGTGTTGATATTATGAGCGTTGCGGGGGGTATTACACTCTACGTGTAACCTTTGACGAGAGTAGAATATTCTGGGAAGCAAGAGAAACCCTAAACATATGTTTAGAAACCCCATAAGACATGTCATCTAAATAAATGAATTAATATTTAAGTGTTAACTTCTAAAAGAAGAAGTCACCCTAGACAGGTGAAAAAGAGAACTATAAATAGGAGGGCACTAGAGATCATTTTTCATTCACTCACTCACAACTTCATAAGAATATTGATGCACAAGTTTGGAGAGGGAGTGCAACTGCAACTGCTACTATTAGGATTTTGGATTTTGGTTGGGCTTGGTATCTTGGTTATGGTTTGGAATTTATTCTTGGTTTTTAGTTATTCTTTCTTGGTGCGTACCATTGGAGAAAGATGCATTAGCCTTGGTTGGCTATTGGTTTGCTACCAAAATTATTATGTCTCTCAAGGTTAAGGTGCTCAGGGGTGGCCTTTGTTCCTATGGTTGGGTGACAATGTTTCTATATTGTTTATGGAAAACCGATCACGTCTCTTTATTTTCTAACATGTGGAACCAATAGATTAAGAAACATACAATGTTCTGACACAAGCTGAGAAGAATGCTTTGAAATATCAAATAAAGAAGGATCGAAAGGATATGTTTTATATATATCAAGCCATGCATGAGAGTACACTCCCAAGAGTTTCAATAACAAAGAAATCCAAGGAAGCATGAGACATATTACAAACTTCTTATCAAGGTATGGACAAAGTCAAGATTTCAAAATTACAAATTCTTACAAGAGATTTTTGTAAGTCCATATGACACATGTTATCTATATTGAGGTCGCATTAATCACATGACATGAAACTTAGAACTGTTTTCTAGTTTGGATAAGTCATTCCAAACTAATTTTACACTTGGAACATATATCCAAGTCATTTTCTTAGGAAAATGAAGTATTAAGATTTTATCTAAATAAGGAGAGAAAAAGGTTATTCCTGATGTTTATTCTGTTTTTGTCCTAAAGCATAATTTGATTAGCACATGATAATTGTTATAGAAATGATACAAAATCTACATGGAAGATAAAAACTGTGTGATTTTGGTTAGATGTCCAAGCAACCAACTTATTGCAAGAATTCATATGAAAAACAACAAAATGTTCCCATTGACATTGAATCCATCCATCAAGAGAAAAATAATGTAAGTTGTCAATAAAGAAAAAGATGCACAATCAGACACTACATTCAAAGCATAAATAGAAAAAGGTAGTGCATCAAACTTCAAGAAAGAAGGCGCGCAGATAAAAACATCATTCCAATTTGAGGTGCGGGATGATTCTTGGTTGTGGCATTTCGAGTTTGGAGATTTAAAATTTGGAGGTCTGAAGATGCTACATGAAAATGATATGGTGAAATTTTTTCCATTAATTGAAAAACCAGAAATAATATGTGAAGTTTGTATCTCTGGAACGTAGCATAGAGAGTCATTTCTAGTCAGAAAGTCAGAAAGAAAAATATCCACTAGAAATTGTACATTTAGATATTTTTGGACCAATGCCAACACCTTCTATAGGAGGATGTGCATATTTTCTTACCTTCATTGATGATTTCTCAAGAAAGACATCGATTTATTTCCTAAAACAAAAATCTAATGCATTGGGTTGTTCTCAACAGTTCAAATCACTTGTGGAGAAGCATAGTGGTTATTACATCATGTTTCTAAGAACTGACAGAGGAGGATAATATGTTTCAATAGAGTTTTAGAACTTTTGTAAAGTTCATGGTATTTACAAGAAATTCACTGTGCGATATACACCATAGCAGAATGGTGTCGCTAAGAGGAAGAATCAAACCATTATGGAAATGACACATAGTATGTTGGAAACCAAACATTTTTGAAATAATTATTGGGTTGAGGCAGTATAAAATGAAGTATACATCATGAACAAGTATCCAACAAAGACTGTGAAAAATAATGCTCCTCAACAAGCCTGGACAAGAATGAAGCATAATGTGGCAGACTTAAAAGTTCTTGGTTGTGTCGCATATGCACATGTTCTAGATGAGGTGAGAAAGAATCTAGATAACAAAGGTTAGAAATGTATATTTTTTGGATACTCCGGAGACTCAAAAGAATACAAATTGTATGATCCCATTGCAAGAAAATTCATAATCAATCACGATGTTTAAGTTGTGGAGAATGAAGCATGGGATGGAAACATAAAGAGGAAAATTATAATTGTTGATGCTATTGGGAATGATGACACAAAGGATGAAGTAGTTCAAACACCATTTATAAGTCGGTGCACAGTTCCTTCCACACCTGGAAATATGATAGAAAATTCAACACAAACTACTTCAACGAGATATGCAGACCGTGCGTAGTCCACACCTTAAGCACAACAAACTCTAGAAAGCATTCCATGTAGTTCTGCATCTCCATATGAAAAAATAGCAAGTGTGTTACCAAGAAAGATAATAAGTTTGTGGGACATCTATAATGTTGACACAACAAATTCATTTTTCATCCTTTCTTTGCTTTCACAAATAGATGGTACATTATCTTTTGAAGAAGATTTCAAAGATGACGTATCGACTCAAGACATAGATGAAGAAATTAAGTTCATAGAGAATAATCAAACATGGAAATTGGTATATGTACCTAAAGACAAGGATGTGATAAGGGTCAAGTGGATTTATAAAACCAAGCAAGATGCATATGGGAATATGCAGAATCACAAGGCAAGAGCAGTTGCAAGAGGTTTTACACAAGAACCTAGAATTGACTTCAATGAAAAATTTGCGCAAGTTGTGCACTTGGACACATTCAAAACTATGTTTCCATTGTTGTGCAAAACAAGTGGGATGTTTATCGAATGGATGTAAAGTCAATATTTTTGAATGGACATTTAAAATAAGAAGTATATCTGGAATAACCAGAAGGCTATGAGATTCCAGGACAAGAGAACAAAGTGTACAGATTGAATAAAACATTTTATTTATTAAAGAAAGCTCCCAGAGCTTGGTACAGTTGCATATATTCCTATCTCACATATAATGGATTTTAGAGAAGTGAATTTGAACCAACTCTATACATAAATGCAAATTAGCAAGGTAATATGTTAATTATTTTCCTAAATGTAGATGATTCTATTTTTATAGGATATTTTGACATACAATAATTTAATTCAGTAATGAAGGATGAATTTGAAATGAATGATTTAGGGATTATGAGATATTTTTTGGGTATTGAAGTTCGTGAGTCCAAAGTTGGTATATTTATTTCATAATCTAAATATTCTCATTAAATATTGAAAATATTCAACATGATAAATTCCAAGGCATCCCCAACACCTGTCATAATAGTATTGAAGTTAATCAAGGAATATGAAGGGTCCAAGGTGGATCCCACACTATTTAAAAGAATGGTTGGAAACCTTATGTATACGAAAACAACAAGGCCTAGTATTATGTATGGAGTGAGCCTTATTTCAAGGTCAATGGAAACTACAAAAGAATCCCATTGAAAGGAAGGAAAAAGTCTGAGATATGTGAATGGAACAAAATACTTTGGCATTATGTATCCTACTTCCAAAGTTTTTAGATTTATTGGATACACTAACAGTGATTGTGGAGGCAACTTCTATGATAGGAAAAGTATCTTTAGGTACACATTTAATTTTTGAATAGGTATAATGTCATGGGAATCAAGGAAAGAAACCATTGTGACTCTTTCTTCAGCTGAAGCTGAGTATGTCGTAGGTACAAGTGCAGCTTTTCAAGTAGTTGGGATGAGAAGAATGTTAAAATATTTTCTGCAATAACAACATGAACCAACTACAGTGTTTTTGACAACAATTCTACCATCATGCTATCAAATAACCATGTGTTTCATGAGAAAACAAAGCACATCGATACAAGCCATAATTTTATTAGAGAATTAGTGAATAACAAAGAAATTTGTTTAGAATTTTGTAGGCCTAAAGAACAAGTTGTAGACATGTTTAAAAAAGATTTGGTAAGGGATGCATTTTAGAAACTACGTAGTTTTTTAAAAGTTGGCCAGTCACAAATGTTTGACACTTCATGTAAATTCAAATTTTTTATGTAAATTTTGTATTTTGTAAACTCACCTAGTTATAATTAATAGGGAGTGTTAGAGATATTAATTACAAGTCATGAGCTTCATGCTTACGCAGACTTTGTCTGTCACAAGAATAAGAGACGTTAGTCTGTCAGACACAATAAGGAGGATTCTTAGCAGGGGTGTTATTAAATGAGCTGATATTTAACATTCCCGAGATCTATAATGCAGATAAGAGTCAGTCGCAATTTATTGTCATCTTAATTGTTTGAGTCAGTTTTACTTCTACAAGAAGTATCTTTTCATCTATATATTTCTGAGTTTGTAGGAAGTCTATATGGCAGGAGATATAATTTTTTAGTCAATAGAGGAAAGAAGCAACAACTCTGAAGAGAGTCTGATATCACAAGCTATGTTTTGTAAGTTTTCAGAAGTTGCTGGAGCCAAATCTCGACACGTTTTTTAATTTTGTAAACATTCACAGCGTCGAACATCATAATATATTTAGTTATCAGTTTGTTGATGTATTTTTGAGTTTTTTTTGTGAAAATATCTTCTCTTTGTTTATGCTCAGGCTAAAGATCATAGTTTATGTGTTGAGAGTAGCATAGTGTCAAGATTTTTTTTTTGTTAAGAGTTATCATCATAGTGCATGGTATATTGAGAATTATGTGAACTATGTGGTAAGTTATGAGAAGTCATCGACGAAGAATTTAAATGTACGGTTTTTGTAAGTACGATGGGCATAAGTTATCTGCATGTTGTAGATCCGAGAAGAACAAGTTGAACCAATTCACAACTCATGCATGGAACCATCAAACAAAAACACATAAAAACTAGATAGTAAGGGCTAAAACAAACTCAGTGCAAAACCAAATAAGATGTCAAAGATGAAGCTTCCCATAAAAACAAAATGGTTCAGAATTTGTCTAAAACTTTGGATTAAAATGGAAAAACCAAAACTAATATAAAATTGGAAAACCAATTTGTATACTACATAGTAAATAAGTGATACTAGAGTAGCCATGTCCCTTCCTCAATTATTAATTTGATATTAAATATTTAGGAGTTGAAAGAATAGGGTTGATAACTAGTAGCATAATTCTTATTAATATGGATGGGTTTTGTAGGTATTCCGCAACAAACATAAAAAGTAGTTTTTTTTTAAACCAATGTTGAAGGATGATCTATAAATGAAAACAATGAACAAGGATTAAATATAAAATAAAAAAATTATGAATAGTTTTATATATCTTTTCCGTTCTTGTAACATATCGTCCATAGTTAATACACCAATGTAAGTGAATACATGGGAAAAAAGTATTATTATTATTTTAAAAGCAATGGTACAACGATTACATAAGCCCCAAAGATACAATGCAACAAATCATCCCTTACATAAACATTGGTTAAGCAATTTATTCAGGAAATGTTTAGATTGTTTAAATTATAGTTTTAACAACAAAAAGTGACCAATATAGGTCAACATTTAATTCACAACTAGATCAATGCGGATTTGAAATAATTAATAATTTAAACTACGATTGTGCCACAATTATAACCTATAAATTTCTATAGTCCCAAGCCCAGCATAATAGACTATCTAAAGACATCAACCAAGACAACTATCGAGTGCATAATTTGTGCCATGTGCTAGGTTGTAAGCTTAAGGGTGAAAGTAATCAATTTAGAAATACTACTATTTAATAAGTTAATATCGTTTTAAAGTATCACCCTACTTTTCTTGCCATCTACTCCATTTTCAAGTAAATGGACTTATAAGCATTATTATACGATTCAGAACAGAGGAGGATCACGAGCTTTATCAGAGTTTGGAGGATCATGAGATTTGTTGGAGGGATCGATTTGTGTGATGGAAGGTATGAAGAGGGTTAATCATATTTTGAAGCTCTGAAAAAGATATTTTTATAATAATATAAAAAGTTAATCATATAGCTTCAATTTGTGTTTATTTTTGTATTTTTGTTTTAGTTTTAACTCCTAGTTGCATTACTAGAAACAAAAATGTCTTACAAATTAAAACTGATTTTTTTTCATAAGCACTGACCATTAAATGTATCTGTTAGTTGAGATTAGAAATAAAGTTTACTTAGGGGAGTAGTTAACTATTTCAGCTGTTTTATCTCCTAGTCACATTACCATAAACAAAAAAGTCTTACAAGTAAAAAAAAATAGTTTTTTAAATTTATGTAATTATACATAAAGCAATCATAGTTTAGTTTTTCAGGTTTCAGAAAAAAATGTTTTGTCATATTTTGGAAAACCATGAATGTGTTTGTTTTCACATTATTGATGATAGATCCATCTACCTCATAATTTTTTAAATATTAATTAACAAATCTAAAATTAACATAAATATAAATGTTACATAATACCAAGAAATTAAAATGCAGTTTGATCGAAATTCACTATACTTCGAGATATTTGGAAAAAACACTATTTAACAAATCTAAAATTAACATAAATATAAATGTTACATAGTACCAAGAAATTAAAGTGCAGTTTGATCGAAATTCATTATGCTGAAAAATATTTGGGATAGTGTAATGAGAGACGGAACATACGGCTGATATCAATATATTTAATTAATTAGCCCCAATTTTATGATGCAGTGATTGATGTTCTCTCTGTAATTAGCTCTATATTATAACTGTAACTACACTTCATATTATGACTGTAACTACACTAACACAGTCACTCAAAGTTGTGGCTGATGAACGTCGAAATGCATGGACAGAAAATGAAACGTATAGTCAGAAAATGAAATGCACAATCAGAAAATGAGCGTTTGCAGGCAGCGTGCTAAATCCAAAGTTTAATCATTTAAACGTGGCAATTATATAGTGCTATGGTAATTTCTTAATATGATTAGGTAAATGTTAAAAGGTAAACAAGTTAACAGCTGCATTCAAAAATACAAGGATGTTATGAAGAAGAAATCACATTCATTGATTTGGGAGGAGATTAAGAATATGCCAGCATCTTCAATTGTTAGCCATCAGATTACAATTTTAGATTAAAAGGTGATTAATTGTGCTCATTGTCAATAGGTATAATCCTTTCGGCCTAAAAATCTGATAATACTCTCATATTATGACTGCAATTACAAAATTTGATAATACTCTCGATGGATGAAAACACATAAGGATGTGGCAAGAGGAGAGGATAATTTCGAACCTGCAACATTTGTTGACATTGCTGGCTCCAAAAACTCTATGGACACAGACAAACTTCTCGGGCTCTTCTCGCGGGAAGTAAGGAGCAAAAATACATTCCTGTGTACAACCTCTTCTCAGTGATTTACAGGCTGCGCATGGCATATAAATTGTAGTTGCAGTTATAATATGAGAGTATTATCAGATTTTGTACTTGCAGTTATAATATGATTTGTATTGGCCAAAAAATTTGGGCTAGAGTAGGAATTCTCAAGAATAGGAATTCTCGGGTCTGTTTAAATGATAACAGAGGAAACATTAGATGGTCCTAGGAATTCTCGGGTCGATTTAAATGACAACAAAGGAAACCTTAGATGGTCCCAAGCAAACGACTGCATTAACGATTTTTCTTAAGTTGACCTCTCAGTCTTCTTTTATCTCTCGTCTGCTACACTAACACCCTTGGAGAGCTTCGAGTGTCTAGAGTCGGGATTTCTACTGTGACTCTACCTCGTACATGAATTAGTTTGATGCTTAACTAGCGTTGAGGGTACTCAAGGTGTTTAGTAACTTGCTATCATTAAATTATGAGTCATGGGAATACTCGTCGTACCAATTTAATAATTAACTCCAGATAGATTGACAATAGTTAACTCCAGACAGATTGACAATAAAATTATAAAGGACATATACGTTAACTAAATTTTACAGTACAGGGAAGATAGAAACTTCCAAGCCAAGTGTCCATACAACCTTCGTTATGGGAGAAATGTACTCCAACAACGATACATGGTAGCGAAATTCTGAGTCGATAAAAGTCAAGAGGTGAATTTCAAGATAAAAAAAATGACAACACAACCTCCCTGCATTCACATCCAAGGATTTTCAATACATTAATTAAGGATTTTCAATAATTGACAACTGGATTATCCGTTAAGTGGAAGGTAAGGAGGTGAATTCAAAATAATGAGGAATTTAAAATTCTACCTTAGAAAGTAGTCACTACCAAAGAAATTGATCTATACTTGGACACTAAGGACGATTTTATTCGTTAAGAACATTTTGATCGGAGTTAAATCCAAATCAACTATTTCGTAACACCAATCTATCCCAACCCCTTACCACGATTTCATTTCCAGGATTAGCGAGGATTCAAGGTCTATCGTGGAATTAAGAATTGGGTTATGTAGAAGTAAAATTCATACAATTTGCATATCCCGGTCGGTTCTATAAAGAAAAACTATTCGCAACAAGGGATTAGAAACTTACACTTCTACTAAGACCTTCAGAATTAAAACTTTATTTGTCAGGTAAATATTTTCCTAACCTAGAAAAGATTATGAGTAGAGAAGGACTTCCCTCTACTATTCGATCTAAAGACTTGTCTTTACATAATTTTAACAAGATGGTTCATTAATTATAATTATTAACTTTACCAGTGTTTCACTGATTAGTTTTAAAATTTGGCGATCAACCAAAACACGATCGATTCGCTGCATAGAAGTTTCTATATTCCAACCTTACAGTTTGGTTATGACTCTCGAATGTAAGATAAGGTCGACATTACCGTCTTATTTGTTAAGAACATGATTTTTAAAATAGAATAATCCGATAAGTCTTTGAAGGAAGGACCCATTACACAATCTCTTTTATAAGGTCAATCCAGAATGGCGTAAATGGAATCGATTTAATATACATAATTTCTAAGAACTAGTCGTACTTTGAGAATCTATTGCATAGATTATTCTTCTTTAAAATCGATTTGATTTCATGACGATCCAATAATAATAAGATGTATCTTCAACAAAAATTTAGTTAGTCATATGTAAAATCATTAAATTTTCAATGTAACAAATTAATATATAGACATTCAGTTTCCGTGAATTATATATTCAACATCTTACATTAATATATACACATTTTGTTTTAGTGAATTATATATTCATCTTACATCAATAATACACGTTTTATGACTATAATCAGATCGATCATAGACACATTGGTATATGAATTTATACTATGCTATAAAATATAAATTACACATAAAATATTTTGACCGAGGTGATTGATGCTTGACATCAATCATTATTTGAAGGGTTACACAACTTGTCTTTTTTCTTGTTAATCCAAACCTTTACTGATAAGTCAATGTTAGGGACACTCTTCTTCCCCCTTATCCCCACAAAGGGGCCACACACAAAAACTCAAAATCAATAGCAAAACTTGTCTGCAAGGAAGAGCTTCCACTCTATTCTAGTATTAGTATTAGAACCCAACTCTCACAAGTAAAACCTATTCAAGAAAAATGTTGGCAGCATAACAATACTAACAAAAGTGAGATCCCCTCTCCCTTTCTCTCCAATTATTTTATAGAAAAATCTTCATTGACACATGTCCTCATGCACACATATTTAATTTTTAATACTTTAATTAAACGATTATTCACCCACTACATGTGACACTCTCCCCAAGTTGCACAAGTAATTTCCCTTTTTATTTTATTTATTTAGGCATTTTCCCTCACATTCCCCAATGTGCTCCTATTTTTGTTCTTAGTTGTCCATTAGTTCCCCAATCCCTCATTTAATTTGTGTTTCCTAACTAGATCGTATTTTGAGTTGGATTAAGAGTATTCTTTTAGTTACGATTAGTGGTATATTGACTCAAGATGATACTCAATGCCAACCACATATTCTCTCATGTTTTATTTTCTTTTTTTTTTATAAATAATTTTTATTGTTTTCGTGCACACATGTGAATTTACCCAAGTTTATTATTATTTCTTCATTCAATTAAATTGCTATTATTTTATTCCATTTTATATGGTTTACTTATACAAACCTATTTAGACTTAGACTCTTTGTTATTTTCTTGTTTATAATTTAATAATTAATTGACTTTTCTTTCTAACAAAGTTTAGGTATTTTATTTTTATTTTCTAAGCCTTCTAGATTTTTATTACTCACATTTTATTATGTGATATGCCCTTCAAGACACACCTCTGTGCTCCAAGGTGTCCCTTGTAGCTATCATATCTAGAGGAGTAGTGCACGACTTAACCCTCAAAGTCTTTCAGAATTCATGAGTTCAGAGGTTTTCCATATTTAGTTGCAAAGGAAATAAGTTTCCCAAAGTTCTGGAACCAGAGTGAATCTAGACCATCCCTTTGTGAGGATACATCTCTGCAGATTTTGTAGAATTCAGAAGTTCGTTAATCTGACAAAATTGGGGTGTGATAATAAGAGGATGTGAAACTCCAGAAGTTCGGAAGTCCAAAATGAATCCTAGACATTGGCATGAAGATCCACTTGTCAAAAAATCTTGGAGTTCAAAGATCTGGTACTCCGAAGGAAACAAAGTGTAATTTTTCTTTGGTTGAAAACTCTCGAAGACCAGAGTCTATCCAAACCATCCAATTATGAGGACGCATGTACCATTGATTGAAATCCTTCACGAGTTCACGACTTTCATACTCTCAAGGATCTGGGGTATTGAGCTGTGGAAGAATCCAAAGCCCAGAGCGTGAAGTGTAGTTCCACAATCGATTTGAAACAAGCATTAGTAGTTCGATTCGTGACTTCAAAGTTCGTGAGTTCATGATTTGAATAATCTTTTGTGAGGAATCTCGAAGTCTAGAATTTCGAAGTGTCATAATTCCCTACATTTAAGGGTTTTATCCCATGGACTTGGCACAAGGTAGCGTAAATTTCTCCACTGACTCAATAAGACCCTCGCGATTTGAAATTTACACGGTCTTTGGCACATAGATTTGAGGGCTCACCAAGAGTCTAAGAGATAATTCATCTTCTTAGTTTGAATGATCCTAGACCAGGAGGTTGTGTGAGCCCCAGGAGGTGGTGTGGGTTTGCGTCAAGTGGTATCAGAGCATCACTTTTTCTGTGTACCACAGAAAAAGAGGGAGAATTGTACGGTATCATCAAGTGGTAAAAATAAAATTTGGAATCATGCCGCCAAGGAGACACAGAGAGAGACTGGTGGGAAAAGCATCCATGGAAGAGGAGATGATAAACCTTTGTGCGATGTTAGACACTATGCAGACAATGCAGAGAAGAGCACCTTAGGATGGTGATATCAGTGAAGTTGATAGTGAATATTTTGAAGTAGAAGAAGTTGTGGGAGAACAACCAGTAGATGAGCGATTGGTGAGAGTTGTTGTCAAGTTGGAATGAGAGAAAAAATGGAATCCCCAATGTATGAAGGTGGTCTCAATGTGGAAGAATTTCTTGATTGGATAAGTTATCTAGACAATTACTTCGACTATGAGGAGATTGATGATGAGAATAAGGTAAAGCATGATGTGTCCAGGTTGAAGGGACATGAAACTCTATGGTAGGATGAATTGTAGGCTGATAGAAGATGCAAAGGTATGTCTAAAATTAAGAGTTGGGATACAATTATAGCTAAGTTGAAAGCTAAATTCATACCCAAGGATTATGAGATCAATTTATTCAAGAGGTTACAAAATGTGAGAAAGAAAGGTTTTTCATTCAAGCGGTACACTAAAGAGTTCTACAGGTTGAACATCAGAGAAGGACATAAGTAGAATGATGAAGAAAACATTTCCATGTACATTAGTGGCCTCAGATGTGAAATTCAAGATGAAATTAGCATGATAAAAATGAGAAATATGGAATATGATTAGTAGCCCTGAAAGCAGAGGAAAATTTAGCCAGAAAGCAAAGTCAATGGAACAAAGGAAAGAGTCCTAGGAGAGGAAGAGGCATTGTTAGAGTAAAATTTGAGAAGCTCAGAGCAAAAGTTGGAAGATATCACATTCAAAGAGAGAGAGGAGGAAGTTTTAAAGGACACTATTGTCGAAGAAACTATTTTCCTAGAGGAAGAGGAAGAGGCAGAGGAGAAGAAGTGAAATTCTATGCATGTGGCAAGACATGACACATATCTTGGGAATGTCCTTAAAAGAAGAATACAGTAACTAGATAAACTCACATTTCTGAAGCATAGTGGAAGAATGTGGGGACATATATGAAGGCAGAAGAAGAAAGATCTGAAGGGATCTTGGTTAATACATGTTTCCACGGAAGGGAGCATGTCTTTGCAGTCAAATGTGGTTGATTCTCCTGTGCATGGTAGTATGGGTCTATTGAGGCCATCTTGTCAAGTTTGGAGTCGAATGTGGTTGATTCTCATGGGCAGGGTGATACCTCCATTTTGTGAAGGCCGTGTGGTATAGGCGTTGAATATGGTGGCTACATATTTCAAAGCCATGACATATACAGATCCCTCACATGCACATATCAGTTTGCTTTTTCATAAAAATTAGATCTTAGAAAGATATCATTTTGCGTAATTTAATGAGCTCAATGAATAAAAGTAAAATCTATAAAATGCATAATCAATAAAGAAAAATCTATAAAATGCATAATCAATAGATGTAATCTATAAAATGCTCTCAAAAAGAGATCATTATGTTGAGAGATCATTGTGCAAGCCATTCTACAAGCGGAGAGATCATCGTGCAGAATTTAATGAGCTCCATCTATAGAAGTAAAATCTATAAAATGCATTGCATAGTCAATAGATGCAATCTACAAAATGCAATAGTGGTATTTTTTAGAAAGAGATTAATAAATTAGGTTATACAATGTACACAATAAACTTAAGTTATACAAACTTCCAAAAAAAATAAGTTAATGACCTCAATCAATTAAGAAAAAATCATAAAATGCATTGCATAATTAATAGATGCAATCTATAAAATTCAATAGTGATAGTTTTTAAAAAGAGATTAATAAATTAAGTTATACAATGTTATACAATAAACTTAGGTTATAGAAAATTCAAATAAATTATTGCGTGGAAGCCCAAGCGTCTAAAAAGAGCTTCAATCAAGATACAAAATATATGATAGACTCCAAACTTATATAATAGACCAGAAACTTAAGATTGACAAAAGAGCTCAGGAAGACCTAGACATATCGGTTTGGTGTCATTCTCATAAAAATTATATCTCAGAAAGAGATTATTGTACGGAATTTAATGAACTTAATCAATAGAAACAAATCTATAAATGCATAAGCCAATCTTTTCCATGGAAAGAGGAACTATGTACCTAACATAACATCAACAAAAGAAAAGAATCAATAATATTTTTTAGTATTTTCATAACATCAAAATAAACACATAATTGTATTTATTTGATTTTCACATTAAGTGTTAACATGAGAAAACATGAAACTATTATAGAAAACACACGTGTTTAAGAAATTGTTTTTTGATTTGACTATGTTATAACTTAATTAAAACATTGGTTTCCTAGTTTTGAAGGTCATAATTTAGCACATAATTTGACTCACATACCTATCACATCTCCCATAACATATTACCATAAAGAAATTGTTGTTTGATGTGATTATGTTATAGCTTAATTAAAACATTGGTTTCCTAGTTTTGAAATTCACAATTCAATACATATTTTTGAAGGTGATAATTTACCCACATAAGGCCACATAAAATTACCAACAATCATGAACAATCATTACATACTTTTGAAGGTGATAGTTTATTACATAATTTGACAAACATACATAGTACATCTCCCATAACATATTAGCATAAGTAACAATGCAAGTCAAATATGGCCAAATCAAATTACCGACAATAATGAACAATCACTACAACATATTTACTCAACATATTTATTCAAATAGTTGTATTTATCATTGATTTTTGAATTAGTTAATAAAATTAAATTTTTTTAGAGAACTTTTAATATAAATCAAGTAATTTGTTTATGAAATCCTATAAATACATTATATTTCAAATAAAAGTAAACATATATATATATATATATATTTTAATATCATAAATTCTATTTAACATTAATGCATATGTTAGATGTAAAGAATTATAAAATAATCAAACAAATCATAAGGAAGGGAAAAAATTAAAATATATGAACACCTTATCACCCAAATAGTTGTAAGGAATGAATATTTCTATGTGTGAATGGAGGATAAAACATGTTATTATTTGTAATTTTTATACGACATTGTTTGATACATGAATACCATTTGATATGACTATATGTGTCATAAGAAAGAATGTTAAATAAAGGACACAATTATGGACAAGATTTCATATATTTATGAGTAAATTAAAAAAAAATGTTTATTTTGATATGTGTTGAAAGAAAGAACATGGTATATAAAAGGTACAATCATGCATAAGATTTCATGAATACATTACTACATAAAAAGAAAAATGGTGTTTTTATTAATAAGACAATTTTAAACAACCATTTTGATTTATGAAGACATTTTATAGAACACTAATTTAAACTTGGTAAATAGCATATGCTAAACAAGCATTTCATTAATTTAAACTACAAAAAAAAAAAAATAACCCTGTCCTCCTAAATATTATTGTTTGAAACAATAAATTTCTGACCTTATGTTACAAAACACTATACTAGTGTGGAAAATAAAGTCACTTGAATTAAGCATTTCATGAACTTGCGTGGAAAATAAAGTCACTTGAATTAAGAATTTCATGAATTTGAATAATAAAGAAAAGTTATAGACACAGTGACACCATAAGTCACATAAATGTTTTCGTACACACAAATAAGGATTCTATAAATATGATTTTGTTGAATTCTTACCACAAAAATTAATGTCAACCTTATAAATGTGTGAATTAGAAACTAAATTACCTTGTATTTGTTCATGGAAAGATTAAAATACATAGCACGATCATTTTTTTTTATCGTGGCATGTTAGAATCACATTTATTTGTAGCAAACAATGGATAATGAGAGAGACATCGAATATGACACTAGGAGTCATTAAGAATTTTTATTTGGTTTAGGATGTCCCCTTTTTAGTAGAAATGCATATCTCATCACTACAATCAAATTGTTGTGGGTTATTTGTTCAAGAAGCATATGAACACTCTTACTATGTTTCTCACGTGGGTTAACATGAACAAAAGTAAATATCCAACCCAATATATTGTTGTGGGTTATTTGTTCAAGAAGCATATGAACACTCTTACTATGTTTCTCACGTTGGGTAAGATTAACAAAAAGTAAATATCCAACCCCATATATTATTTGGGTGTCCTTTTAACAACTTAAAGCATTTTTATTCCTTCTCTCTAGATAGTGACACTTTAATTTTCAATGAATCTTTAAAAATAACTTTGTAATCTTTTAGGTTCTAAGAACAACATTGTTTGGAAGAATAAAAAAATATGTTAGATCTCAATGATGAAATAACACAATAAGTATCTTGAGTTTCTAAAAAACAATGAGATTGGAAAATCATACATGTAACAAATATCTCCTCATAATGACATAATTTGCATTATGTGCATTAGTGTATAAAAGGGGAAATATCACCTTTTCTATTTAAAAAAACCTAGTTGTCATATATTTTGCTATAATGACTAGTGTAACATGAATTACATTAACAAAACATGTTTTTAGGTTTTCATTTAAAACAAAAATATTGTTTTTATAAGATTATAGATTTTGAGTTAAATAAAATAATGTTTGTATGCCAAACACTATTAACAATGAACTTTTAGGTTTTCATTGAAGACAAAAATATTGTTTTTATAAGATTATAGATTTTGAGTTAAATAAAATAATGTTTGTATGCCAAACACTATTAACAAACTTTGGTGGAATAAAATTTCAATACTATTCACAACAAACTTTTGTTGAATATAATGACATTTCAATGCTTTCCTTTTAAAATCAAACCTATTCAACATATATCTTGTTATAATATTAACTTGATCATTATGGAATCTATTTTAAAAATAGATATTTTTAAAGATTGGTTAAAAAAAACATAGACAACATATATCTCTATGACATACATTAAGTAAAAATGTAAAAATTTTAGGATTTCAATTAAAAAGAAAATATGGACCACCACGAAGGGCGTCCCCCTTCCTTGGTCAACTAGTAGAAAAGAATCAATATTCACTAAAAAAACTTCTATTGTAATCTAATCTCACCAGTCCTCGAAGCAAGTTATTCTAAAAGAATGTTTACTATGTTAATTTATGATCTGTGTGAGTGTTAGTGAGCTTATATATTTTTAATAAAGCCTTCGCCAATATAGTGAGCAAGGATATATCTAAAATAAGTTGTTAGTTAGTTTGTGTGAGTTGATTGTTCCTCGTGAGTCTGAATATGCAAATCATTTCAAAAATAAACCAACAACTACCATTGTAAGAAGTCACCTTGCATTGTTAATGGGGACATTTTCTCTCTAATAAATTTGATGAAGTTTTTCCCCATATTTTCCTCTCTTCTCTTTTTTAGTGTTTGTTGTGTGGGAGTGTGTATTTTTACTGTGGACCAAGTAGACTACCGAGCTCTCTATATTCATTGCCTAAAGGATTGTTGGCTAGAATTTTATGAAGTGCGAACTAAGTGAATACAATGTGCCCTCCTTATAGGAGTGTTTGTTGGTTTTCCTAAAGTGCACCCTCCATAAGATTAGTGAGACATCATCATATGCACTCTCGTGGAAGATCAATTGTTATAATAGATGTTTCCTTGGGGAATATTCCACACACAAAGAAGAAGGATAAGATGGAGAAAACATCCATGAGATTCATAAATATTTTTTTTCTGTGTGTTCTTCAACTACTTACTCCATGGTCTCACCAAGAGAATCCTTGTCTCCCTTATGAGGGTTCTTCTATGCCTCTACATTGGTGCCACCTTTGTGCACTTCTCAGGGCTCCTTGTGTGCCCTCCTCAGCGACCTCTTTGGCATATTACACCTCTTCTTTGAAGAGGATAAGCTCCCTCTCTTTCGTTATTGTAGACCATGCCACCCCGAACAAAAGTTTCTTGTGGGAGTCCAGTGCAGCCACGTGAACTCCACTTGAAGAATTCGTGCTGGCCCTCCATGAATTACTTCGAATCCAACAAATCTAGACTCCAACGACCATGCATATGGACACACTTTCACTTTCCAAAGTTCGTTGGTTAAATGAATGGAGAGATGATTGATTCCTAGATCTGTAGCCTCTACACATACTTCAAGACATCCCCCAAGATGGAATGTTGTGCACCTTAAATTCCATTAAAAGA
>JZKD02S0983369.1:192374-219105 GCA_000966675.3 Picea glauca
TATATATATATATATATATATATATATATAATCATAATAATCTAATAATTTCCCATCGTCACAATTGTTGCATATAAGTCTATTAATTTTTTTATTTCTACCTTTATGTTTTTCCTTTAACATATGATAGTCTCATTATTCTTTCATCGTTTTATTATGAACCAGAAAACCATGGAGACTAAATGATTACATATAATGTTCCTTCCAAATTCTCATAAATTTTTATATTATCTTATATTGTAAGATGATTGAACAAAACTAATACTTAACAATATAGTTTTTCACTATAAATCGTGTTTATAGAAGCTAACCTAAGTCTTATTCCACTAAGACTAGGTACTTGATAACCCATCTATGATTGTTTTCACTAAGTTTGTAATCTACTTGTTATATACATATAGTTGCTACTATTGAGGACATGACCAAACGTCGTGTATAAGGGTCCCATGAGGGTTTTTTTGTTGGTTATAGCCCCCACCCATGGATATACATTCTCCACTCAACACTCTAACATAGTTTAAATATTTATATTACAACCCTTTAGTCGTTTCATACCATATATGAGTCAATGTATTCAACGTACATTATTTTTTATTGTATTTTCATTGTATATCACATGATTTATATGACGTGGTATACAAAAGGATGGATATTACTTAAGCGTATTTAAGATGGATTTTTACGAGAGGATTAATTCGTGTTATCTTATAGCTTCATAAAATCTTAGCATCTTTTCTTCATTAAACAAAGTGTCATACAAAGCATTTACCATGCATCGATCATGCATGCACCACATATAGGGTTTACCATCTCGAGGATATTTTATCATAAATTGTCCTAAGGAATCGTGTGTGTAGTGTTTTTATGCTTACAGGTGTTAGGGTTTCTTGTTGGATTCTTAAAAATTCCAACCTCTCCCTACTTACCTCATTTATCTTAGCTTTGTGTTCATCCTAAGAGGTTTGTTTTGAGAGGTTTGATATTTTACTAGACCTTCCTGTATATTTTGAAAGTTTATGAGTTACAACATTGAAGGTATCATTGTCCACAACACATTTCCATTCCTAGTGATATTATTTTCAAGAGCCAGGGAATTCATAGCTTCTTTGGCTTGTGGTTGGTTGGTATTTAATGAGTCCAAGGGTGTGTAACATCCCGCTCTAGCGCACTGAGAAAACTTATTCTTCGAGGACACTTGCTCGCAAGTGACCCAGACTATTATGATATTAAAACATTTGTCCTTGATTATGATGCGTTATGGTAGATGACATGATGTTTTACTGCATTGACATAGACAGGTTCTATTGACTCGGTTTTACTAAGTGTGAAGGGTTTTGGACCTTGAGGATGCAAAGGCATTGACGAAACCCCTTGGACTCCAGATCGAGTCAGGGAGTGTGTTATTGGGGTTTGATTGTTTTACTATGATTTCAGTACATTTGATTAGATTATATGATGTGGACATGTTCTGACATGATTGTTGATGATGTAGGCTGACGATAACTTGTTGACTAGACTCACATATGGAGTAAAGGGGCCACACATAACTACTAGAGAGGTTGAGGGAGAGGTGTGGACAGTAGCCCTGCCACAACCTACTAACACTCTCATCGTCGCTCGAACTGTAGGTTAACGATTACTTAGGTTGAGAGGACCCATGATGTCATGAGGGGAGACTACGACAGTCGCACACGATGATTCTAAGGGGCACGCAATAAGGTGAGGGCCTTATTCCTTAGAAACCCTTAGTCTTCGACAAGTTCACCTGGCAGAGTGTTGACTCCAGAGGTTATTGATGTCTACCAATCAGTCAATAGGCGAGTGGCACCCTTGGAGCACGTGGTGCATCCTGAAGGGCACGTTGCGCAAAAGAAACACAAGAGGTGAGTGGCACCCTTGGAGCACATGGTGTGTCTTGAAGGACACGTTGTGCAAAAGAAACACTAGAGGCGAGTGGCACCCTTGGAGCACGTAGTGTGTCCTAAAGGGCACGTCACGTTGATGATGTTAAAGGAATGAACCTAGATGGCCTAAGACTAATATCTCATTAATAAATTTAAAAAAAAACTTCCCTAACTAAAATGTCGCCTAGTTCAGAATCTAAGTCCTAAGTCTAAAACTTCTCTAGGGGTAAATTTTGTCTACCCTTAAGAAAAATACCTTATAAAAATAAAATAATAAATTTTAAACTAAAAAACCACTTAAGTAATAGTTGTGGACTTCATAAATTTTTGGGTAAAATGAAGAGAGTAAGAACTTAATTAAAATCTGTGGATATCAAAGGTAAAGAAGAAATAAATTATTTAACTTGTGAAAGTGTAAAAAGATATTAAATTAATAATAAAAGGAAAAGAGTAAATAGCGCAACTTCCATTTTGGCTCTAATAAAAAGGGTAAAGAAGGGAATAATAAAAATTAGGAAACTAAGGAATGGGGGAAACATAATAAGGGAAAGCGGGGAACTTATGGTAAAAAGCGAGGTCAACATAGTAAAGAATCTGCAATTAAGAACCTTCTAATTTGAACTAAATTAGCAACTTCATTTTAGGAAAAGTATTTAAACCTATAAGGGAATCTAGGAACACCTATGAGTAAATTTAGGAGCAACTCTAGGTGGGCGAGGGAAATGAGACAATTTTTAATTTAAACAAAATAATTATTGGAGGAAAGAGGGGGATGGATGACAATTGTGCGAAGGACAATATTTAGAATATTTTTATTAAAACTTAATTTAAATGTGATTTAGGAAAAGATGGAAGTTCTAAAAACTCTATAAAAGAAAGGGAAGAGAAGGAAGAAGGGGATCAGTTGTTAGCGTAACGTTACGCTGTCATATTTGTGACTTGACTGATTACTTATGTGGAGTTGGGATTTTCCATCTCGGATAGGAGTGGTAGCTCAGCCTTGCGAGGCGAGTTGGGAGCTAGACGTACCATTTGGATAGTGTGTGGCCCCTTTGCGGCTTGGGGGGATAAGGCGGAAGAAGAGTACCCCTAGCGTTGGCTAGGAGGTACCTGTGAGGTCTCGGCGGTTGGCGAGCAGGAGCAGCACGGAGCTCAAGTGTGAGATAACGTCTTAGGGTTATTCGTCATCGGTCACACGTATGCAAGTGAGTTTGTTTGTTTAAGAATTAAAGGAAAATTGTTTAAAGTTGTATATGAATCCTTATGATGATTATTGTTGTCTTGAATTTTGTATTATCCAGTTTCCTTGTTGTTTTCTGTGCCTAGACTGTTATAACCCCACAATCCTTTCGATGAGTTATCCTTGGCTCTAGCATTCTCTTACTATTGGCTGCAATTTCTTATTGGTGTTCTTTAGGCATTTATAAATTACGGTGGGCGTTTATATCTGACCGTGGGCGTTTTTATATATGGCTATGGGCGTTTTGTAATAATGTGGGCGTTTATATATTACTATGGGAATTTTGTATTGTTGTAGGCATTTATAAATTATGGTGGGCATTTTTATATATGACTGTGGGCATTTTTTTTTAATGTGGGCATTTATATATGCCAGTGGGCATTTATATTTGACTGGGGGCATTTTTGTATATGGCTATGGGTGTTTATATATTACTGTGGGAATTTTGTATTGATGTAGGCGTTTATAAATTACGGTGGGCATTTATATATGACTGTGGGTGTTTTTATATATGACTGTGGGCGTTTGTTTTTAATGTGAGCATTTATATATGACTGTGGGCGTTTATATCTGACTGGGGGCATTTTTAAATATGGCAATGGGCGTTTTGTAATAATGTGGGCGTGTATATATTACTGTGGGCATTTTGTATTGATGTAGGCATTGATAAATTACGGTGGACGTTTATATATGACTGTGGGCATTTTTATATATGACTGTGGGCGTTTTGTTTTAATGTGGGCATTTATATATGACTGTGGGCATTTTTTATTGATGTGGGTGTTTATATATATTACTGTGGGTGTTTTCTATTACTATGGGCGTTTGGGTGGACTGTGTTCCTCCTTACTTGGCCATTCTTGCTATTCTCAACCATCCCAATGGATCCCAGGCGTAGCCTCTCATCAATGCACCTTTAAACTGCCCATATAAGGAACAAAAGGAGACAAAATGTCTAGAACAAGAGATGACAACGTTACATTAATTGATAGGATTGAATTTATTTGTCTCGTTACTAAATGCCATATTATTGTTGTATTCATTACCTAATAGTAGCCCCTATTTTATCTTAGATAATGTTTCTTTAAATCTAATGGCCAGGAGATGGAGGAGTGACTTAACTCAGAAAATGTTGATCGAATGAGACTTATTAAAGTTAGCAATAGCAACATTATCCAGCTACCTTAATTGGCTATTTATAGTAGTCTACTTTATGTTAATCAAGCATTCTACTTTATAACAACAACTACTTTACTTGTTAGTATTTACAATAGCAATCTACCTTCTTTTCAATAAAAGCAATCTACTTTTTAGTTAATGTTTCATAGCAGCAACTACCTTATTATGTTAGTCCGTAAAAATAACAATCTACCTTATGTTAAATGAAAGAAATCTATTTTTCCAGTTAATATTCATGGCCACAACAACTTCATTTCGTTAGTATTTAAAAATGGCAATTCACTTTATTTTAATAAAGGCAACTTACCTTTCAGATAACCTTTCCTAACAAGCAATTACTTTATTTAAGTTAGTATGTAATAAAAGCTAGTTGCCTTCATTAGTCAATGCCTCATTTAAGGCTAAGGGCCAGTAGATAGAGAGGATAATTATTTATAGATAGTATTCATGCTAAATTGTTTATGGTAATTACAACAAATTGGGTAAGATCTTAAGTAAAAAATAAAAATAAAAAAAATTCAAGCATTATCTATTTCCAAAAATTTGCATACCTACAATTGATGTTATGATGGTGTGTCCATGTGCCTTGAAGGGAACTAATAATTAGTAGGCACCATGAAAAGACGTGATGCTCAAGTTGATTTAAGTTATAGTTTTTGCGCCAAGAAATCATTACTTTTGTTTTGGAGGTTGCATAATTATTGGTTCTCAATTACTGGCTATCGATTATAAATTTAGATCATTGAGTTAATGTTAATATTAATTTATATTCTTGCGATAAAAGATTTTGAATATTGCGCTAATTAGGGATTTATGACCATTGCATTGTTGAGAAAATTATTGGTTCCTAATTATTGTCTATCAAATTATAAGTTTAGATCATTGAATGAATGTGTATGTAAATTTTACCATGTTTGCATCAAATGATTTTAGGATATTTCATTAATTATTGATCTATAATTAAAGATTAAATGTTAATTATTGCATTAACTAACAATTATAACTAATCATTATATTTATGATTATAATTAATGACTAATTTTCTTGTTAAATGTTAAACCAGTCGAAGTTCAGACTTATACAATAAAGTCCCTTGAATGTTGTTTTAGAGGGTACTTTGATGATGAATTACGATCTAAAGTTGCGCATTGGAATGGCCTTAAGATGCATATAGATGGTAGCCCTTGTTTAAGTAATGTTGTATTGGGTTGTAAACTTTGTGTGCTTGGTATGCTTGTGTCGGGAGGGATGTAGACACCTTTATGTTCCTCAGAACAGTTGCCAGCCCTGAGACCTTAAATGGTTAAAATCGATGGGAACCTGGGCTTGAGTGTTGCTTATGTGTCTTGGAGGTCCTAACCATTGCAAGGTAGGACAGATGGGTAGTCAGTCTTATTATTTTTCGGTTGATTATCATTCATTGCTTGTAGAGGTTCATGTGCATCTTAGGTATTTTTGTTGTCATCGCATTGCATGCATCATGTTCGTCATCGTATGTCAACGCAGAGTCGAATGTATTTATTATCCTTGTAACCACGCACGCACACACACAAAAAAAAATTTGCACTTGTTATACGAGGTTTGTCGTTGTAACGAGGAGAGTCGCTACATATGGTATTAGAGCCAGGTTCAACCCGTGACTTGGGATCGCTACGGCTTTCGTTGTTATGATTTGATTATACTGCTACTAATTGAGTTGACTTGTGTGCATGTAGGTAATCATGGTTAGAGGATGTCATGGAGGTATATGATGGGGTGCTAGGGGAGGAGGCGCAAGGCCTCTAGTAGCATCCAAACCTGAGGGGTCTAACCCCCAGGGAGATGAGTAGGTTCTCGGACAGGAGAAGATAGTAGTTGGCGATGTAGTCAGGATGATGAGATATTTTCAATGCATGTTCGAGGCATTGATTAGCCGTTTGGATAGAGATGAGGCTAGGGCATTGGCCCCTACTAAGGTTCCTCCGCATGCACCGACCCTTACTGGTAGCATTCACCGTGAACTCGAGAAGGTCAGTTTTCCCGAGTTCTTTGGTGCCCCGGATGGCGCAGCCGTCGAGGCATGGTTGGAGAACATGGCGATGTGCTTCGCACTTCGTGATTATACCTCCAACATGAAGCTCCGCATGGAGGTATTTCAACTTAAGGGGAGCGCTCTTCTATGGTGGAAGGTGCTCCTACTGTAGCTAAACATGGCCATCGAAGACGTGTCATGGGAACTATTCGAGGAACGATTCCGAGAGAGGTACCTTTCAGAGGAATTCATCGAGCGTCATCTCAATGAGTTCAATGCCTTATGACAGGGAGTTCGTATGGTGCCTGAGTACGAGGCCCATTTTATGGAGCTTCTCCGGTACGCTCCACACCTAAAAACTGAAAAAATTAAGGTCAACAAGTTCGTGTTCGGCCTTAACGTCGGCCTGCATGAAAAGGTTAGGATTTTGATGCCCCAAACCTTGCATGATGTCGTCCAGAAGGCCCTTATAGCAGAGGAGGAGCTTATTAGTGGGGTTCAGACCAGGACTCTAGTGAGACCAGCAGGGCAAGGTTCATTTGAAACTCAGCAGCACTAGACACTAGCGAGACCTACGCTGAGATATCGTGGCTTCCATAGGGGATCCACTTTCACTACACCCCGACGACCATCACCTCAGCAAGGGACCCCTTATCGGGGACCACCGCATCAACAACATCATCGCCCGTTGCAGCAACAGTTTAGGCATGTTCAGTAGAAGAGACCAGGGTTTCCGGCTGGTGGGTTGTCATCTTCTACTTCGGGTACCATGACTACTGGGCTGAAGAAGGGGTGTTGGACATGTGGGGAGCCACACTACCAGTGTGACTGTCCTGTGGAGAGGACCAGATCGTTCGGATCATTCGGACCCACTACCGTGGGAGATATTTTCAAGGCCCATTGAATTCATGCAGCGATGAATAACTGCCTGTCAGAGCACCAGTCGACTGTGCTCGAGACGACAGGTACCGTCACTGACTAGACCCTTAGTGTTTTGATAGATCCGGGTGCTACCAAGAGTTTCATTTCTGTTGCAGCATTAAAAAGGATTAAGGTAAATGAAGTCGAATAGGATGATTTTAGCTACGTGGAGATGGAATCTAGAGACAAATAGAAGGTTGGAGGAAAGGTTATGGGCTATGCCCTTAACCTGGGAGAGTTTGTCATGAGGGCCAACTTGTAGGTCACGATCTTAGGATCTTATGATGTTGCAATTGGTATGGATTGGTTGGAATCGCATGAGGCGATACTCAACTATAAGACAAAACGTTTGAGCTTGGTCAATGACAAGGGATAGAGACATGTGATTGTAGGACGAAACCAGGGAGTTTCCCTGAGGTTCGTCTCTTCCTTACAGCTACAAAAGAGTATGCGCAAGGGGTGCAATCTTTATGCGATCCTTGTGCTAAACGAGAAGGGAGTAGCAGAAGGTATTGAGCACCTTCCAGTGGTGAAGGAGTTTGCGGACGTATTTCCAGAGGAGTTACCTAGGATGCCGCCAGAAAGGGAATTGGAGTTTACCATAGACCTGAAACCCGGGACCGAACCGATAGCAAGAATGCCTTATCGGATGTCGACCCCGGAGTTGCAAGAGTTTAAAATGCAACTAAAGGAGTTGTTAGACCTGGGACTGATACGTCCTAGTGTGTCACCGTGGGGTGCGCCTGTTATTTTCATACGAAAGAAGTTCAAATTGTGGAGGCTTTGCATTGACTACCGTCAACTGAATAAGTCTGTGATCAAGAACAAGTATCCCTTGTCGAGAATTGATGATCTGGTTGATCAAATGAAGGGTGCGACGGTTTTCTCCAAGATCGATTTTCGATCAGGATATCACCAGTTACGGATCAAGGAGGATGATGTCCCTAAGACCGCCTTTAAGACGAGGTTTGGACATTACGAGTTTATTGTTTTACCGTTTAGACTGACAAACTCCCCAGGAGTATTTATGAGTTTGATGAACGAGGTGTTCCATGAGTACTTGGAAAAGTTTGTCCAAGTGTTCATAGATGATATTTTGATTTACTCTCATACAATGGAGGAGCATGACGAGCACTTGCGCTTGGTACTATAGTGTCTGCGAGAGAAAAAAATGTATGGGAAGTTCTCCAAATGCTCTTTTTATCAATCGAGGATTCACTACTTAGGGCATGTCATCTCCGAAAAAGGTATCATCGTGGATCTAGCCAAGGTCGAGGCTATTTTGGAATGGCCTGTGTCAATGAATGTCACGGAAGTGCTTAGCTTTATGGGTTTAGCATGATATTACCGACAGTTTGTTGATGGATTTTCGAAGATAGAAAATCCAATCATGGAATTGAAGAAGAAAAACAAGAAGTTTGTTTGGACCGAGAAATGCACGTAATCATTTCGGAGGCTTAAGGAGTTGTTAAAAAGTGTACCGATACTAAAGGTCCCTGACATGGACGAAGAATTTTTGGTATGCACTGATGCATCTAAGGAAGGTTGAGGCGTATTCTTGATGCAAGATGGATGAGTGATTGCTTACATTTAGATGAAACTGAAAAAACATGAGGAGAACTACACGATGCATGATTTGGAGTTATTAGCCATCATATATGCCTTGAAACTTTTGAGACACTACCTTATTGGATGAAAATTTGAACTAAAGACTGATCATTGTGGACTACAACACATTTTTACACAAAGCGACCTAAACTCACAACAATGGCGTTGGTTGAAAATGCTTAGTGAGTACGACTTTGAGATTACTTACATAAAGGAAACAATAAACTGAGTGGCATATTCTTTGAGTCGGAGACCATGGATGTTTTTGGTGTTGCCTCTTCTGACGAATCTACGTGAGAAGATTCTCACTTTACAACGTGACGATGACTGGTACAAGGAGGTCGAGGGTTTTATCAGACAAAACACAATGATGGTACCACAATATGAGGAATTTTCATTTGATAGAGATGGTTTATTGAGGTTTAAAAGTCGGATTTACGTACCGCCAAATGACAAGTTGAGGATGTTGATCGTGAGAGAGGCTCATAGAGCAGTTTACATGACTCACCCGGGGGTCACAAAGATGAGCGCAGACCTTAAACCCTTATTCTTTTGGAAGGGATTGAAGGTCGAGATAGTCAAATATGTGTCCATATGTCTAGAGTGTCAGCAGGTAAAGGATGAACATAGACACCTAGTAGGATTACTTCAACCACATGCCATTTCGGAATCGAAATGGGATGTTATTTAGATGGATTTTATTGTTGGATTGCCACAGAAGACAAGAAGAAATGAATCGATTTTTTCAGTAGTAGACACTCTAACGAAGAGTTCTCAATTTATTGTTGTGTGTATGATGTATCAGGCACCTAACATAGCTAGAGTTTGCATCAGTGAGATTGTGAGGTTGCATGGTGTGCCCAAGAGGATTGCATCTGATCGAGGATCGATGTTTACTGGACGATTTTGGATGAGTTTCCAAGAGGCCTTGGGACAGACCGAACGAACAAACCAAACCTTGGAAGACATGTTGCACATGCACGTGATGGACCAACAAAAGAGTTGGGAGGAATTCTTGCCACTAGTAGAGTTCACTTACAACAACAGTTACCAGAGCACCATTAAAATGGTGCCTTTCGAGTTTCTTTATGGGTGACCATGTCCAATGCCCTTGAGTTGGGATCGGTTTGAGGATAGGGTCCTAGTGGGACCAGAAGCGATTTAAGAAATGGAAGAGCAAATGAAAACCATAAGACAAAGAATTAAATAAGCGCATGATCAACAAAAGAGTTATGCCGATGCGCACCGAGTCGACCGTAGTTACGAGGTCGGCAATCGAGTCTTCTTGCGGGTTAAACCACATAAGAGTTCAATCAAGTTTGGAAAGGGATCTAAACTCTCTCCTAGGTTTGTGGGACCTTTTGAGATTGTGGAGAGAAAGGGGCTTGCGTCCTATCGACTAGCCTTGCTCGATTCCTTGAGGCATATGCACAATGTTTTTCATGTATTTGTTTTGAGACATTATATTAGTGATCCTACACATGTGATTGACATGAGTTCCTTCCAGGTATCAGACGAGGGATCACTCATGGTTGAGTTGATCCGCATCTTAGATCACTGCGTTCGAAAGTTATGACATCGAACGGTAGATCAGGTCAAGGTCTAGTGGGACAATCATAGTCCGCACTCGGCGACCTAAGAGGACGCATATGATATGTGCCAACAATTTCCTTTTTTGTTTGATAGATAGACATATGATACTATGATACACTTATTTCAGCATTTATACTAAGAAACTTCGGGACAAAGTTTAGACCAAGAGGGGGTGTATGTAATATCCTTCTCTAGTGCATTGCGAAAACTTATTCTTCGAGGACACTTGCTCGCAAGTGATCTAGAATATTATTATATTAAAACATTTGTCCTTGATTATGATGCATTATGGTTGATGACATGATGTTGTACTACATTGACATAGATAGGTTCTATTGACTCAGTTTTACTGAGTGTGCAGGGTTTTGGACCTTGAGGATGAGGAGGCATCGATGAAACCCCTTGGACTCCAGATCGAGTCAGGGAGTGTGTTATTGGAGTTTGATTATTTCACTATGATTTCAGTACATTTGATTAGATGTTATGATGTGGACATGTTCTGACACGATTGTTGATGATGCAGGCTGACGATAGCTTGCTGACCAGACTCACATATGGAGTAAAGGGGCCACACACGACTACCAGAGAGGTTGAGGGAGAGGTGTGGACAATAGCCCTGCCACAACCTACTAGCACTCCCGCCGTGGCTCGAACTGTAGTTTAACGATTACCTATTTCGAGAGGATCCTTGATGACGTGAGGGCAGACTACGAAAGTCGTTGACGATGATTATAAAGGGTGTGCAATAAGGCGAGGGCCTTATTCCTTAGAAGCCCTTAGTCTCCCACAAGTTCACCTGGCGGAGTGTTGACTCCAGGGGTTATTGATGTCTACCAATCATTCAAGAGGCAAGTGGCACCCTTGGAGCATGTGGTGCATCCTGAAGGGCACATCACGCAAAAAAAACATAAGAGGCGAGTGGCACCCTTGGACCACATGGTGTGTCCTGAAGGGAACATCATGCAAAATAAACACTAGAGGTGAGTGTCACCCTTGGAGCACGTAGTGCGTCCTGAAGGGCACGTCACGTTGATGATGTTAAAGGAATGAACCTAGATGGCCTAAGACTAATATCTCATTAAGAAATTTTAAAAACAACTTCCCTAACTAAAATGTCGCCTAGTTGAGAATCTAAGTCCTAAGTCTAAAACTTCGCTAGGGGTAAAATTTTGTCTACCCTTAAGAAAAATACCTTATAAAAATAAAATAGTAAATTTTAAGCTAAAAAACCACTTAAGTAATAGTTGTGGACTTCATAAATTTTTGGGTAAAATGAAGAGAGTAAGAACTTAATTAAAATCTGTGGATATCAAAGGTAAAGAAGAAATAAATTATTTAACTTGTGAAAGTGTAAAAAGATATTAAATTAATAATAAAAGGAAACGAGTAAATAGAGCAACTGCCATTTTGGCTCTAATAAAAAGGGGAAAGAAGGGAATAATAAAAATTAGGAAACTAAGGAATGGGGGAAACATAATAAGGGAAAGAGGGGAACTTATGGTAAAAAGCAAGGTCAACATAGTAAAGAATCTGCAATTAGGAACCTTCTAATTTGAACTAAATTAGCAACTTCATTTTAGGGAAAGTATTTAAACCTGTAAGGGACTCTAGGAACACCTAGGAGTAAATTTAGGAGAAAATTTAGGTGAGTGAGGGAAATGAGACAATTTTTAATTTAAAGAAAATAATTATTGGAGGAAAGAGGGAGATGGATGACACTTGTACGAAGGAGAATATTTAGAAGATTTTTATAAAAACTTAATTTAAATGTGATTTAGGGAAAGATGGAAGTTATAAAAACTATATAAAAGAGAGGGAAGAGAAGGAAGAAGGGGATCGGCTGTTAGCGTAACGTTACGCTCTCGGATTTGTGCCTTGAATGATTACTTGTGGGGAGTTGGGATTTCCAAGCTCGGATAGGAGTGGTAGCTCGACCTTGCGAGGCGAGCTGAGAGCTAGACATACCATCTGGATAATGTGTGGCCCCTTTGCAGTTCGGGGGGCTAAGGGGGAAGCAGAGTACCCCTAGCATTGGCTGGGAGGTACCTGTGAGGTCTCGACGGTCGGCGAGAGGGAGAGGCACATAGCTCAAGTGTAGGATAGTGTCTTCGGGTTATTCATCGTCAGTCATAGGTACACAAGTGCATTTGTTTGTTTAAGAATAAAAGGAAAATTGTTTAAAGTTGTATATGAATCCTTATGATGATGATTGATGTGTTGAATTTTGGATCATCCCATTTTCTTGTTGTTGTTTTTTGCGCCTAGTCTGTTATAACCCCACAATCCTTTCGATGAGTTCTCCTTGGCTCTGGAATTCTCTTACTATTGGCTACAATTTCTTATTGGTGATCTTTAGGTGTTTATAAATTACGGTGGGCAATTATATCTGACTGTGGGTGTTTTTATATATGGCTATGGGTGTTTTGTAATAATGTGGGCATTTATATATTACTGTGGGCATTTTGTATTGTTGTAGGCGTTTATAAATTATGGTGGGCATTTTTATATATGACTGTGGGCGTTTTGTTTTAATGTGGGCATTTATATATGCCTATGGACGTTTATATCTGACTTGGGGCGTTTTTATATATGGCTATGGTCGTTTTGTAATAATGTGGGTGTTTATATATTACTGTGGGTATTTTTTATTGTTGTAGGTGTTTATAAATTATGGTGGGTGTTTTTATATATGATTGTGGGTGTTTTTTTTTAATGTGGGCATTTATATATGACTGTGGACGTTTATATTTGACTAGGGGAATTTTTAAATATGGAAATGGGCGTTTTGTAATAATGTGGGCATTTATATATTACTGTGGGCATTTTGTATTGATGTAGGCATTTATAAATTACAGTGGGCATTTATATATGACTGTGGGCATTTTTATATATGATTGTGGATATTTTGTTTTAATGTGGGAATTTATATATGACTGTTGGCGTTTATATCTGACTGTGGGAATTTTATATATGATTGTGGGCATTTTGTATTGATGTGGGCATTTATATATATTACTGTGGGCGTTTTCTATTACTATGGGCATTTGGGTGGGCTGTGTTCCTCCTTACTCGACCATTCTTGCTATTCTCAATCATCCCAATGGATCCCAGGCACATCCTCTCATCAATGAACCTTTAAACCACCCTTATAAGGAACAGAAGGAGACAGAATGACTGGAACAAGAGATGAAAATGTTACATTAATTGATAGGATCGATTTTATTTGTCTCGTTACTAAATGCCATATTATTGTTGTATTCATTACCTAATAGTATCCCCTATTTTATCTTATATAATGCTTCCTTAAATCTAATGGCCAGGAGATGGAGGAGTGACTTAACTCAGAAAATGTTGACCGGATGAGACTTATTAAAGTTAGCAATAACAACATTAGCCAGCTACCCTAATTGGCTATTTATAGTAGTCTACTTTATGTTAATCAAGCATTCTACTTTATAACAACAACTACTTTACTTGTTAGTATTTACAGTAGCAATCTACCTTCTTTTCAATAAAAGCAATCTACTTTTTAGTTAATGTTTCATAGTAGCAACTACCTTATTATGTTAGTCCGTAAAAATAACAATCTACCTTATTTTAAATGAAATCAATCTATTTTTCTATTTAATACTCATGGCCGCAACAACTTCATTTCGTTAGTATTTAAAAATGGAAATCCACTTTATTTTAATAAAGGCAACTTACCTTTCAGATAACATTTCCTAACAAGCAATTACTTTATTTCAGTTAGTATGTAATAAAAGCCCGCTGCCTTAATTATTCAATTCCTCATTTAGGGCTAAGGGATAGTAGATAGAGAGGATAACTATTTATAGATAGTATTCATGCTAAATTGTTTATGGTAATTACAACAAATTGGGTAAGCTCTTATGTAAAAAAAAATTATTTTCAAGCATTATATATTTCTAAAAATTTGCATTCCTACAATTGATGTTATGATGGTGTGTCCATGTGCCTTGAAGGGAACTAATAATTAGTAGGAACCATGAAAAGAGGTGATGCTTGTTGATTTAAGTTACAGTTTTTGCGCCAAGAAATCATTACTTTTGTTTTGGAGGTTGCATAATTATTGGTTCTCAATTACTCTCTATCGATTATAAATTTAGATCATTGAGTTAATGTTAATATTAATTTATATGCTTGTGATAAAAGATTTTGAATATTGCCTTAATTAGGGATTTATGACCATTGCGTTGTTGAGACAATTATTGGTTCCTAATTATTGTCTATCAAATTATAAGTTTAAATCATTGAATGAATGTTGATGTAAATTTTACCATGTTTGTGTCAAATGATTTTAGGATATTTCGTTAATTATTGATCTATAATTAAAGATTAAATGTTAATTATTGCGTTAACTAGCAATTATAACTAATCATTATATTTACGATTATAATTAATGACTATTTTTCTTGTAAAATGTTAAACCAGTCAAAGTTCAGACTTGTACAATAAAGTCCCTTGAATGTTGTTTTAGAGGGTACCTTGATTAGGAATTATGACCTAAAGTTTTGCATTGGAATGGCCTTAAGATGCATATAGATGGTAGCCCTTGTTTAATTAAGTACTGGGTTGTAAACTTTGTGTGCTTGGTATGCTTGTGTCGGGCGGGATGTAGACACCTCCATGTTCCTCAGAACAGTCGCCAACCCTGAGACCTTAAATGGTTAAAATCGATGGGAACTGTTGGAGCCGCCTTAGTTTTCTAAGCCCATCACAAATTTCATATTTTAAATGCTCGAAATCTAAAGATGGTTTATATATTTTCCCTCTGAGGTATCAAGATCTCTGAAGCTTTATCAAGTGAGCAACAATGACTGTTATACTCTCGAAACGAGTCCTACCTTTAGTTAAAATGTTTCCTCTTTTACTCTACCTCGGGATCTCATAGGTCGGATACTGTAAGTCATATAAGTCACACACCCCGAGCTATGAAACAACAAAATCGTTTTAATTTTTTACTCGGGATAGTAATAAGGGTAAAGTTTCCCCTAACCCATGTTTAAACATCGTCAGGGGTTTACACCTTGGCGCTTTCCAAATCCAAAAATTTAACGTCGTGGCCTCGATAGCCGAGAACACGAGGTCCTTATTCTAGTAACCCGTGTCAAGGTTGAAGGTAAAATCTAAACCATGGTAAAAAAAATTGTCGTCATTTCGCCACTTGGCATTTTCCTTTTCAAAACTTACATCGTCTAAACCCCGACTCACGAAATCACGATAAGGATATAAAAATGATTAATTAATTACTTAATCCAAGATTATCTTCCCTTTTAATTAATTCATGTTATCGCGATCTCACGATTTCGCGGCTCGGCATGCTGACTTTCCGGAAACGCATTTTCGTAGCTCCGAGTTGCGATATGGAGAATATAATAATTATGAAATTAATTGAGCCCCTAATCACAATTACCTTTTTATTAACCAAAATCGATCATCGTAGTCTCGGGTGTTAGAGATTCAAAATGTTAAAGTAAAGTCCCCGATATAACACGTACCAAAATATTGATTAACGTTGGTAAAACCAGATTAATTAAGCTAAATCAATACATATCCCTCGATTTGATGTCTGCATGATTTACGAGGTATCCTTGGCCTTTCCATACGCCACTGGAGTTTTAAACCACCAAAATTTATGGCATTAATGAGGAAATAGGGTAAATCGATGAATATAAGATCGGATTTTTACGAGAAAATTTATTTCTAAATATGATTTGACAGACTCGTTCTGAAAGGTATCGAGTTTTCAAATATATATAAGAGTTGCATTTCATTATAACAAATGCATTTCATATTACATAGAGCACATTATTTTTGAGCATATGACTTCTGTATGTATACACATTTCTATCGCAGAAGATCCAAAACGCAATCCCCAGCCATGGCTCCGCGAAAATAATCAAAGGCAAATGTTGAGGTTTCGGGACAAAGCTCAGACAATGTCTCTGATACTTCACCTTGAAGTATTGATTTGTTCCCAAATTGGTCATTCATTTCAAATGTTCTACAGCCAGAGTTGGTGGACTATTCCGACGACACCAGCGACAACGAAAAAGATGATATAACCACCAAATACAAAATAGTCATCCAATCCAGAATGCACAGAGTAGCATCCAAGCCACGGTTGCTTCCATATTATGACATGGTCCGATGGGCATTGTACCATGTGGGCATACCGACCAAAACCATCATGAACGAGCAGAAAGTCACCATTGGGACTTTTAGGCTGGAACATCTACAAATGATGTATAAGCTTCCCACGACATCCGACCACACATATGGCGTTGAATTCTTGGAAAAGTTCAAGAAGAAGGAATGCGTACAGTATGCTTAAACCATGTACAATTTAATAAAGGATTGGGTTTCAAACACTACAAAGTTTAGAGCTGATACCCACGACATATATTCAATCACTTCCTTAGAACCGCAGTACAAATATGTAGCCATGATGACATGCAAGTTATAAGGGAAATGCGACACCTCACATTTTTGCCTTTCGTGGGTGCCTCTAATGTTTCAGGTCATCGAAGACAGTTCCTTTGACTGGGCAAATATGCTTTCCGATAACTTGACAAGTCAGGTCACAGAGTGTCGGGCGCAGAAAGAGAATGGGAAGGCATCTTCATTCTTCATGTCTGCATACATTATGGACACAATTTGTTCTATGACACCATTTCCATTAATGATTTGGAGTTGGACTCCGGCCGAAGATGAACCCATACATGTATATCATGCAAAATTATGGGAAAACAAAGCGGAAAATTTTGTGTATGAAATTTTTAACTGGGTGATGGTGCCCCTGCATGTCGCTATTTTTGGTCACCCTCCACCCCATATCTTCTAGTTTTCGGGGCTTCTGTTCCCGCATATGCACTGCCATTGTTCATTTTTGACAAGCTAGCTTGTCGTGAGGTTGCGCAGCAAACGGTAATCAGCGGTGTAAGCAAAGAACTTAAAGGGTACTCGAAGAAGGTATGGTCGTCTTTTCCTATTCATTTGAATTCTTATTCTTTATTAGATTTCAGGCATGCCAAAGTCGAGGCCGCATCCCTGGAAGACGTAAATTTGGTCTCCATCGAATACAATAAGCACGATCCAAAGAGGGTCGTGAGCAATCATTTGGCCAATTGCGGGCTCAAGAGATTTGAGCATGACAATTCACCCTTGGATGACATTTTCCAAGGAGCAAGGTCCTATGCTGAAGTTCTAGCTCAGATAGAAGCCTTGGCACCTGAGGAAAGAGTCGATGTTCTGAAGTTCCAGGAACATCGACGTAGTTGTCTTCCCGTTGTGCTGCGAGGTGAGGGTTCGAGTATGTCGGAGGTGAAACAGAAATATGCCAAAGGCTCTAAAGATATGACTCCTGTTCAAGGAAAACACCAGGACAAGGGGGAGAAAACGAAGAGTTCGGAAGCAAAGATAAAGACTCCAGACCCGCCGAAGAAGCAGAGTCTGGTCGCTACTCCGGGAAAATCAGCGAAGCGGATAGGAGAACCTATCACATCAGTTACCCCCTTACAGTCAACGTAGGTAAATATCGATGTAGGATGGATAATCAATGAAGAGTTGAGGCCCATAAGGGTAGAATAACTCACTCCGAATGAATTTCTCTTCGATAAGAAGAGAAAGACAGTAGTAAAAAGGGAATTCTATCAGGAAGGAGAGTCAAATGCCAAGAAATATAAAATTATAATTGATGGAAAGGACAAGAAGAATGAGAAATTCTCAACTAAAATAGTGGGTACACTAGGAGCATATCACTCGGCGAATCAATTTTTAGTCGAGCTCTTAAAAAACCAACTTAAAAGAAAAAATCGCCTCATTGGGACCCTTGAAGCGAGACTGGCCACAGCGACAGAGACTGCTAAAGACCAGGCGAGCATAGGAATAGGGCAGGCTAGGTTGGCCGATAAAAATGAGATAGAGATGCTCAAAACTAAGCTCGAGCAAACACAATTGGTTGTCTGGGATGGTCAAACGCAAGAGAGCCAGCAAAGGGATTTGATCGAACATCTACAGGCTAGGATGGAGATCACCGAGAATAGAATGATAAACATCAGGATTTTCAAATCCTAGGCAATCAAGATTCAGAGCAGAGTCTCTATGGCACATCGAAATTTTCTCGCTAAGGTAGAAATGATTTGGGACAACTATTTTCTAGTCACCCAGGTTTCGGAGAACTTATCTGCCAGAGAAAGGGAAGTTGGAGTAGCTCGAGTCACCTTCCAAGAAGCTGTGATAGCCACGAATAACAGGGTTTTGGAAAGTACTCCTAGGTTCACCATTTCAGAGCAGACCAGAGGGAACATTCTATTAAAAGAATGGGAGCATAACATCACCGAAGGCAAACAACAAGCCAAAAAAATAACCAATTCCTTAGAAGAGGCCTTCAGTTCTATAGATGACGATCTTCTAGGCATTGACAGTGGAGGTAATGCCAAGACGTTGGTGCAGATGAATGTGGCTAAAATCTCGCTTGATCTAAAGGAAAAAGAGGAAAGAGATTTGGTATATATTTCCCAGATGACTATGGTGGATATAGTCCAAATAGAGAAATGCATGATTAGACCCAACGTGCAATTATGCGCCATTGACATCATAGATGGATAGATGGAAGATAGGCTACAACAGTTAGCCCGAGAATGTTACTTCTTTGAAGCCAGTTTTCAAGCAGAACCATCGCGGCTAATATCTCATCTAGTTGAAAGATGTGTCGCCTATACCGAGCCTGTGCAAGGACAAGCATCTGGCACCAAGTGAAGACAGAGAATAAAAAATGGAACGATTGCTCTCCTCCCTGTCATAACCAAAATTTTGTGACTATTGAGATCCTATCTTATTTGTAAAATTGCATAAATATACCACAGAAAGAAATAAACAAGACATGACCTTTTTGTGTCGATTGTAACAGAGTTTTTACATTTTGAGAGTTAATACAAAGAAAATCCGAAGATTCTCAATTCCGTCAAAACTGTGTTATGAGTTTGTTTTCTTGTATATCTTACTTCATTTCATTTCATATTCTTAACTGATGAATGCTTCGTTATAATTTAGTACGACCACTACTATAGCGAATGAATTTTGGTTTTCTGTAATTGTTTACTGTTTTTCCTCTGTACCAGCTATCACCGGGTGTAAGACCAGTCCACACTTTCAGAATTCTACACATATTCTCTGCATACATCGGGCTATTTCTTTATAGTTTTCCTCTTCTGTTTATACGTGAGATTCTCCCTTGATAGGATCCTTACATCATAGACACCTAAATTTTTTTCTCTTACCTCATACCTTTTATTAAGATATAACTCAGTTACGGGAAAGAGCCTTTGATTTGCACTCCGTTTCTTTTTCAAAATTATAAATTATCTTTTATACGACCAAATTGAGACAACACTTAATTTCTGCTTGAGGTTTTTGTTATTTTACTATTCCTCCATGACTGTCCTTGTACCAACACAGCCCAATATTGAACCCGGATTATCGAACCAAATGCACATTGCCTTACACCTTTTCGACACTATTATTAAAAAAGCTACTAACCGGGTCAAACTTGAACGTTCATGGGCAACCATTGAACAAGATATAACTATCCAGGAACAGTTGGAAGCTAGACAACACCAACGTAGAAACTTTCCCTAGTTTCCTTTGCCGAAGGTTGACATTTCTCTCTTCTCCACCTTTTATCCACTTTCGGATGCCTAGACAGTATACTTCTAAGCCTTAATTATAGACTATTGAACAACATCTTTTTGGTGTCGTTGCTGGGGACCGAAGTTACGAAATCTCTTTCCCTGGGAAAACAACATTTGTTTCTCGTTGAAAGTGTTACCCTTTGATAATGAACAAATAGTACACACCTTTTAAGGCTTTCTAATCTTTCACTTGGAGACTTCACAAATATAAACTGGAATTCGGTCGAAGGAATACCATAAAAAACCCGGATGCTAAGCAGATTATGCTCGTTACCAATCCTGAAAAAATTATAAAGGCGAGAGGCTCTCTTAAGCCAACCGCTGCAGTTTACAAACTTAAAACCCCACCACTGAAGACTAAGAGTTCTTCCAAACCCTCAACTTTTCTTAGTCCTCTCTTTGATACTAAAGTTTCAACACTAAAGTACTCCAAAGTTAGGAGTGAGATTCATCTGACAATCCCCTTAGTACACAAAGGAAAGTTCCCTCTTGAAAGTTCGTCGTATTTTGACATACCATCTCTCCTTCAGTTGAACTTCCCGACTTCACCAAATTCTGAAGAGTGTGTTACACACTCATTTTCCACACCCGTCGGTTCTCCTGATTTCATCTCTTGCAAATCCAAGGAACCGAGTCCTCGCGTTCCTTATCTTTCCTCTTCGGATTTTCCTCTTCACGAAGAAAACAAAGAGTCACTTTTAATTTTTCAAAACCCCCTTTACAACTTTCCGCAAATAACGATGGCATCTGTCGCAGGAGGAGGTGGAGGGTTTATCAGAGGAGAAGGGGGAGGAGCTGGAGGCCAAGGGCCTGCCCCCCCTCCCAGATTTTTTGTGAAAGTTGTAGCCAGATATGCTCCCTTAGTATTGCCTGTCCCTCTACACAAACTTCCCGAAAATTACATAAAAAATTTGTCGAAGTTCACCGGGGAAGGGTATCTGACCGCGGCTGAACATATTAATTTCTTCGATCAATTCGCCGATATCCTGGGTATCGAACATGAGGACGTATATTCGAGACTTCTTGTCCAAACCTTCGAAGGCCAGGTCCGAACTTGGTTTCGGAGCCTACCTACAACATCTATCTTGTCTTATGACGCTTTGGAAGATGATTTCCTCAGAAAATGAGGCAAGAGAAAAGAGCATCTATATTATTTAACCGAATTTGGGTCTTTGAGAAAAAAGAATTCAAAAAAAGTCATGGAATTTATTCAAAGATTCAATAAACTGTATAATAAGATCCCAGCCAAGGTTAAACCGTCCCAACCCGCAGATAAAGTAACTTTTGCCGGAGCTTTCGAACCGGATTTTTCACTCCTTTTGCAAGAAAGAAGGGGAGCCACCCTAAACCGAATGCAGGACGATGTGGTAGAAATAGAGTCTAATATGATGGATTTGAGTAAGCTTAAAGCTAAAGTAGAAACATGAAACCGAGAGACTAGATGCTTTAGAGAAAAAGCAGGTCCGTCAGGCTCTAATAGACTCGCAGATGATAGGGTAGACGATATGGCCAGAGTAATTAATGAAATCTCAAATAAAATATCCAGAATGGAGATTGAACACGCCAAAGCTGACTATTTCGCCAAAAAGGATTTCAAGAGGAACCCCAATCCCTCGAACCAACAAAGACAAATAAAAAATGAATGTCAAAAAATACAAGCCCCCTTAAAGAATGAAAATTTTATAGGAGCGAATGATTTTCAAGACTTTGGAGATTCAGCTAATGATGTGACGAACTTCGGTGATGAATGAACTGAACCATATCTGACTTGAGAAGACTATGAAAAATCTCCAAACACGCCACAACCGTCGACTAAGGGTGAAGAAGGTGATCACACTTATCTCTGTGAGTCTCAACCAGAAACTGAGATGATAATGGTTGAGTTTCAACCAAAGTACAACTTAAGATCTAAGAGTAAGCCCACCTCAACTACTCAACCCAAGAAAATTGTCCAAAAAGTTCAGGCTTATGAGCCTCCTTCAGAAGAGACCTTATTACCCAACAACAAAACTAAAGTAGTAAGCACACAAGAGTCCGAAGAGGAAAAAGTTGAAACCCAAGCACAAGGAACCGAAACAACAAATAAAGTTACGTCTTCAACCAAGACCATGAGTGATAAAGCGGTCCAAAAAAATAATTCAGAAAGGAAGGATTTGGATGTCTTAACCAAAGAAACAGATAAGGTGAGCGGAGCTTTCAGTTTTGAAAATGATATAAATAAAATTAAGGTACCAATTCCTTTGGTAGAATTAGCAAAAAATCCCGTTTATCGGAAGCAAATTACCAAAACGATGGGTGTCTCTGAGCTAGAAAGCCATTCTGATGTTTTAAACCTGGAAGATGACAGACCTAACATAACCTTTGGTCCCCATTTTAAAGGGGACAAAGACACCATTGCTCCCTTTTATATCACTCTGAATGTGTATGATCAATTGCTACATAATTGCATGTTAGACTCTGGAGCCTCCCATAACGCTATGCCTAAGATTATAATGGACAAGTTGGGTCACTAGATCACCAGACCTTATGGAGATCTGTACTCTTTTGACTCAAGAAGGGCTAAGTGTATGGGGATGATAAAAGATCTAGTAGTTACCCTGGCACAGGTCCCGATTAAGAGTATCCTGATGGAGTGGTTATCGCAGATATTCCCCATAAGTATGGCTTGCTGTTATCTAGATCATGGGTAGCCAAGTTGGGGGGTTCTCTTCAATTGGACATGACGTTTGCCACAATTCCTGTGTTCGGTGGTCAGTTCATTCGGTTGTACAGAGAAACAAGATTAGCATATATAGTGAGTGACCCTCAAAACCCAAACAATTTCCCTATTTACATTGCGGACCAAGATCTGGGAAATTGTATCTTGTCTTTTGATGATGGTTTAGATGGTTGTCTGGAGGAAAATGATATAGAGCGAGAGGAGTCAAGTTACATGACAGAGGATCTGTGTAACACCGGTGTCTAGAAAATTTATTTTGATGGTGCTTCATATTCTGAAAGGGAGGGAACATGGGTGCTTTTAGTGGCTCCCGAAGGTAAGTTCGTTGTTCCTTTTTCCTATCGACTGCAGTGGGATATAGATTACACTAACAACATATGAGAATATAAAGCATTAGTCTTAGGATTAGAGGCTGCCAAGAAGCTAAATATAAATAACTTAGAGGTATATGGTGATCCAGAGTTAATAGTCAAACAAATAAACTGACAATACCTAGCCAAGCATCCCAGATTGAGAACATATAGAAATTGTGATTGGGATCTCATGGAAAACTTTTTCTCATCCATAAATGTCCAATTTATCCCTCATGCAAAGAATTTACATGTTGATGCATTGGCAAAAGAAGCCTCAACCTTCTCTCCTCCCACGACTTTCAAATTGAAGTATCACATTGAAATCAGATACAAACCCTGTATACAAGACAATATCCGACACTGGTAGGTCTTTGAGGATGACAAACAAATTAAGAAATTTATTGCAGCAGTGGGTGGATTCTCTGAAACCCATGCAGATCAAGAAAATCAAAATGACTCGATATGGATCATGCAAGAAGGGGAGTATCCTGAAGCCTTCCGAGAAAAAATCACGTATCATCGTATGTTGGTCCTTAAAAACAACCAAATTCTGAAAGAATTGATTCCTTTAGAAAGACTTTTTGATCAGAATGAAGTACCTATAAAATCCACTTTACAACCCCTACCAGAAGAAGTGGAGGACTATGATTTGGGAACTAAAAAATAATCTAGGATAGTAAAGATATCCAAGTTCCTTTCTCCCAAAATGAAAAGTAAGTATAAAGACCTACTCAAAGAGTATAAGGATGTTTTCGCCTAGTTTTATGATGAGTTAAGAACATATGATACTTTCGTAATTGATCACAAGATACCTTTGAAGCCTAGGGTCAAACCTTTTAGGCAAAATCTTAGACAGATCAACCCCATTTTGTTACCTGTGATTGAAAAAGAAGTTAAGAAACTTCTAGATGCGAAAATAATTGTACCTCTGAGATATTCAGACTGGGTAGCAAACCTGGTCCCGGTTAGGAAAAAGAGCAGGGAAATCAAATTGTGTGTGGATCTCAGGAATCTTAATAAGTCATCTCTCAAGGACAACTATCCGCTACCCAAAATGGACCATGTTCTAGAAAAAGTAGTTGGAGCAAACCGAATGTCTATGATAGATGGGTTCTCTGGTTATGATCAAATCGCCATGAATGAACAAGACAGGGAAAAAAATGCTTTCACCACACCATGGGGTACCTTCATGTATGACAAAATGCCTTTTGGTTTGATGAATGTAGGGGCCACATTCCAGCATGCTATGGACATTGCTTTCATAGGAGAAAGGGACAAGTTCATAGTCATTTACCTCAATGATTTGACGATTTTCTCTAAAATCGATGAAGAACACTTGATCCATCTTAAACAAACTTTCAAAAAATGTCGCAGGTTTGGTCTATCTTTAAACCCAAAGAAGTCACATTTCGCCATGTAGGAAGGCAAGCTTTTGGGCCATATCGTATCTAGGGATGGAATCAGGATTGATCCTAAGAGGATTGAAGAAATAGATACTATAAATATTCCCAGAAATGTAAAAGAGATCCAATCTTTCTTAGGAAGAATAATTTTTTTGTGAAGGTTTATCCTGAATTTCATTGAGATTGTTAAATTGATCACAGGTATGTTGAAGAAGGACAGCGGAGTAAATTGGACAACCGAGGCTAGAGCATCATTTGCGCATATTAAGAAAATCATAAGAGAGGCACCAGTGTTAGCAAGTCCAGACTATCTAAAATATTTTCTTATTTTCTCATTTTCCTCTGAACACACTATCGCCGCGGTGATCCTACAAAAAAATGAGGAAGGATTCAAACAACCGATCACGTTTTTTAGCAAAATCCTTAGAGATGCAGAACTGAAGTATGACATGATAGAAAAATAGGTGTACGCAATGGTAAAAGCATTAAAGGCATTCAAAACTTATGTACTACATTCAAAGATAATCGCGTACGTGCCTACCAGTTCTGTGAAGGATATATTGGTACAGCCAGACAGCGACGGAAAAAGAGGGTGATAGCTCACCAAAATCCAAGAATTTGATTTGTACGTCAAACCGACCAAATTGATAAAAGGACAAGGCCTAGCCAAACTCTTAGCTGAGTCAAATTTCAGAGCCCTAGATATCAATTGCCTGCAGGAAGGCGACGAAGACATGGACCTAAACGAGTTGAATGAGGAAACAAGTCCAAACAAGATCGAAGAGAAGTTCTTATCATCGGGCTGGTACAGAGACATAGTGTCATACCTACTAACCCTAAAATGCCCAAATGAGCTATCAACATCCAAATCCAAAACTTTAAAACTCCATGCAGTTAAAGATTGTATCGTTAAAAGTCAGCTATATTGGAAAGATCCACTCGGTTTCCTGTTAGTCTGTTCAGTCGAATCGGAAACTCAGCGGGTTATAGATGAATTTCATGAGGGAGTCTGTGGGGGAAATCACGCATGGAGAGCTACAACTTACAATATATTGAGGGCTGGGTACTACTGGCCAAAACTCTTTTCGGATGTCAATGCCAAAGTACGTGCCTGCAACCCTTGTCAACTATTCACAGGTAAACAGAAGCTCCCGACACTGCCTCTAGTTCCAGTCAAAGATGAAGCTCCATTTCAGCAATGGGGTCTAGACTTCATAGGCGAGATTAATCCCCATTCCAGTGCTCAACACAAATGGATATTAATAGCTACAAATTATTTTACTAATTGGGTGGAATCCTTTCCAACCAAAAGGGCAACAAACTCGGTGGTAATCGATTTCTTGGAAAAAAATATTTTGTCAAGAATCGATTGTCCCCGAAAGATAGTTACTGACAATGCCCAGGCCTTTAAATCTATGGCTATGATCAGCTTCTGTCAAAAGTATAACATCGTTCTTGGCCATTCCACAACATATTACCCTCAGGGGAACGGATTGGTCGAGTCTTCTAACAAGAGCCTCGTAAATATAATTAAGAAAGTATTGGATGAAAATAAAAGGTCTTGGAACGTACACCTGAAATACGCATTGTGGGAAAACCGCATAAGAACTAAAAGGTCTATCGACATTTTTCCTTTTCAAATGGTCTGTGGGACATATGATGTTCTACCTATAAACCTAGTGCTACCAGTGATGAAGTTATGGAAAGATCAAAATGAAGAACCTAACCATGTAACCAGGAGAATTAATCAGTTGATTGAGATTCAACAACATAGAGTCGAAGTTGATGAAAATATGCAGAAGTACTAATATGACATGAAGGCATTGTTCAATCACAAAGAAAAGGATAGAGAATTCCTCTCAGGTGATTTAATGTTAAGATGGGATGCAAGGAAGGAAGAAGCAGCAAAACATGGTAAATTTGACCACCTCTGGTATGGACCGTTCAGGGTCTCGGCTCTGGAAGGAAAAAATTATTTCCTACTGAAAAATTTAGATGGAGAAGTCCTCAATGCTCCTGTCAATGTGTTGTATCTGAAGCATTACATGACGTAACAATCACCAGAATCAAAAAAATTTAAAAATAAA
>JZKD02S0983369.1:226166-241696 GCA_000966675.3 Picea glauca
GTAACGAGGAGCGTTGCTACAGGGTGGAATCCCTAAATGGTAAGACTTTTATTAAATCTCTTTTCCTCGTTTCAACTTCTTGTTTAACTCGTAAACTTGTGCTTGTAGCTTATTATATTTGAAGCCAGTTGTGAGCAAATTTAAGATGTTAGTTTACTATGGTATTTAAGTGTTATTCCATTGACTATGATTAATATGTCTTTGTTTTGTTTACCTAGGAGGATTTGTTTTATCATGTTTTATATGTTACAATATTAATGTCATTACTGTAATATTTCCGGTTGTGGTGTGTCCTAATTCTGGTTAGCATATGATCCAAAGAGTTTTTACTTGGACTTTTCAAGATTATCGACCAAACCCAAAATTTTGTGAACTATGTGATCCGAGTTTACCCTAACATGATTTAATATAGGGTTTATATTTTGTTTCTTTTACTTCTCCCATTTCTAGTATATGATTAAAAAATTTCAAATCATTTTACTCATCTTGAACATAGGTAGGACTTATGTTGAAAATGTTTGAAATGTGCAATATTCACACAGAGTATAGTAATTTTATTTTCATTATGTTTTGTAGGTGCACCATGAATTGAATCCTTGTTAAAAATGATAATTGAGTATTTCAACTAATGATGGGCTATGTTCGTTGTTGTGAGGGGTACCCATTAGTTGTCCAACAACCCTCCACATTTAGATGCATTTCAAAGGCGAAGGAAGGAGATATAAAAAGAACTTTGTACATCCATGGTAAATCTGTTTTCGTTTGTATATGTAATTTTCATTTTGTTTGAGTATTTGAATTCGTACTTGACTATTCTATAGGTGTCAAGGAGGATGGTACCATGGATCCCAAAAAAAAACTCGTTTGGAGAAGGTATTCAAGTTCCATCACTAATTATATTCAAATCATGATATCAAAATATGTGGTTGCTCTGTTTGTACTCTCTGTCGAGCGAGTCGACCGAATATTTTTGTATACATAATTATTCTTTAATGTCCTGTGGCTTAGGACTCCTGTGTATATTTTTACTATTATGTAACTTTATTGAACTCTATTTACTTAGTAATGATTCCTTTTTCTTATACACCCAATATTCATTTGTATCTTTGTTAAACTATGTTTCCTTAATACAAACTCATTATTTGGATACATTTCATGTTTTAATAACTCGATTTTACTCATGATTTTTATTGGGTTTGTTACTTGTAATACGACTCTATTCGTAGATATAGAAAAAAAATGATGATCATTTTTATTTCAACAATATTTTTGTATTAAACTATGGTATGCATTTATTTTCTCATAAAATCACTTAGATATAATACTGATATGACTTATTTATGCTTTAAAATTACTTGATAATAAATAATCTTGATCATAGTAACACACAATAATACATAGTAAACATTATGATCGACATGTTCATAATAAATAAGTAAAACCTTGAACTTTGGGAAAACACACGTTGAAGACTCTCATCCTCTCAACCATAGACTAGAGTCTCTATCAACCTATGTCACCCCCGAGATGAGTTTGGAATGCAAGGAGTTGCCTACGTGGCCTCTTGCAGAATTATGCGTACCAACTTGTTGTGTGTAATAATAGAATTTATCTGTGTCAAGTACAAATTTGCAGGTATCCTTTCAAAGATGTCAATTTGCAACTTAGAATGGCATCCCATTCCCTTTTCATGACTTATTTTTGTTTTTCCTAGCACTTGTGACACTTGTCTTGAGCCTCCTTCTAACTGACCACCTATCAGATTCAATTTTACACATGTTCACATATTCTCCTATAAATATGGAATGTGTCTTTTTGAAGTTGAGTTAACTCCATACCTTGTCTCATTTTGTTTCCACTTGACCAACCCCTTTGGATTCCTAACTCCCTCTTTAACAGTTACTTCAACCTGTGCCCATTTTTCCACATGTGTTTATTTTCAAAAAATAACAAGGTGTTACATCTCAGACTTGGTCAATCGACCAAAGTGTCTTTTGGAAAAATAATGAAAACTATAATAGTAATAATAATTGTGTCTCCAAGGTGTAGGATAGTCGGTGACAGAGTGTGTTGTTAAGTCACTCTGTATTTAAAAGTCACCGTTTGGAAACTTGCCGAGACAATAAATCCAACCATGTTAAGGGTTGGTGTGACTCATGCCAAGTGCGATCCCCGGGTGATTTTGACAGTTTAGATGCCCCTGAGACGTGGTTTCTCAAGCCATAGGTTAATCCCACAGCCAACATGTCTGGACAAATTAACAAACAAAATAATAATAATAATAATTGTCAATGTTTAAAGTCGTGGGATATCACATACAACCCCCCTTAGAGATTAACATCATGCTCGGTATTAACTAGTTTCCATCAATATCATTATGGAACAGAAATGGATATGCTTCCCACATATTACTTTCTATTTCCCAAGTAGCCTCTTCTGTACTAAGGTGCTTCCATTACATATGTACATGTCCTACAACTCAATTATGGAGTGTAAGTTCCCTCTTTTTGCGAATACAATCTGACTCTATTGGGAACTCGCCCATGAGTTCCACCTGAATCATTTTCCAATCAACAACGTGAGTAGGGTCATGTATATACTTTTTCAGTAATGAAACGTGAAACACATCATGTACTTTTACCATAGTTGGAAGTGGAAATTGATTTAAGCTACAAGTATTATTCGAGCAAGTATCTCGAGTGGACCAAAATATATAGGTGCTAACTTAGTATACGTGTCGAGCTGTAAAAAATATTTTTAGGTTTAACTCTAATAAACACATTATATCAAACATTGAACTCACTAGGATTTATTTTTTCATAAACATAATTTTTTTGCGTGTCCTTAACTACTTTCAGATTATGTTGTACATGTTTCACTATTAGCTCCACGGTTTTAACATATATGTTCCTATCATCAATCTATTAACATGATTACTCCATGAAACATGTTTATTACATTTTCTTCCATATAAAATTTCAAAAGGACTAAGGTTTGTTGAATCTTGATAATGATTATTATAATTAAACTCAACTAAGTACAGATATTCTTCCCATCTACGAGGCCTTTCCATAACATATATTCTAAGCATGCCTTAAAGAATATGATTAGTTATTTTAGTTTTCCCATCCATTTCTGAATGATAAGAAATATTGAATTTCATTGAGTATCTAACATTTTAAATAAAGCCTTCCAAATTTTTCATGTAAAGTTAACATCCCTATTAGATATTATAACTTTAGGGATTGAATGTGTCAGAAACCCTATTTTTTTTTTTCGCATAAATGAAATTTATATGTCTTGAAACATTTGTATGCTACAACTTATGGTTTCTATTAATACAATAGGCTCATACTGATCAAAGTAATAAAATCTATTGTTATTTTTAGATTTTCATAATCAATCCTTATAATCAAGGACTTACTAGTAATCTTTTTGATTAAATTTGTTAACATTATAATATTTTCAATATGCATACTAAGTCCTTCAACTAATATTATATATGTACATGTATCTATAACATAGTATAATAATATTATCCATTAATTTATTAATGCTATAATCCTTTCAATATGCATCCTAAGGCCTTCAATTATCAATATATACATATCTCTATAAAGAAACAAGGTGCATACTATATACATCTAAAAAAGGAAAATGGTATACGACATTGGTTTTATTTATACCCAATTTAAACTAGAATAATTCCTATATTCTTATGACATAATTGCACATTATTCAAGACTTCAATCTAATTGAAGTTATCCACTTTATAATGTTAACAGTTGTTACGATCATTGTCCTTTGAAAAGGTAAGTGGGAAACATATGGAAAAGGTTAGGTGAAGTCCTGTCGAGATTTAATGAGAATGGAATAGGGAAATATCTTATCCATTGGTCCTTAACATGCATTACCCCGATCCATCATCACTTGGAGGTAGTACCAAATCTTAGTTTCAAATAACATGCATTACCTCGATCCATCACCACCTAGAGGTAGTACCAAATCTCAGTTTCAACGACAGCTTGGGATTCTTACGATGTCTTTCTGAAACCCTAAGGCAAGTCATTCATGTCACCTGGTTTACTCTTGCTATGTTTAACGATACATTTTATGAGTAATATGATTCCTCTCACTATGTAATGGCTATACTGCACAAGGATCCATCATGTGATTACTCTGCGTAAAGAATCACCCATTTAAACTTGATCTTTGTGGAAGGTTTCCTTATGAATTTTCTCTTCCCGCAGTATTCCTCCATGGAAATTATTGTTTACAAGGAGTTGTTTCTCCTTCAAATATTCTTCCGTTGTAGGAATGGATTCCCTCCGAGGAAGACCAAACATTTCTCTTATTGTAAGTACCATCGTGTTGTTATGTATTTCTCCTGCTATTTATATTACTTTTCGTAAGGTTTGAATCTAAGAACAATTGTTTGTTACAGGTCGGGTTTAATGCTAATGGTAAGTGTGTTCTTTGATGGAAGCAGTATACCCATGGTAATATTCACACTGGTAAGTGATTAATAATATTAGGCTATTCACATAAGTTTAAATCCTCAATTTTTCTTCAGGTTTAACTTAGTAGAATTAACAAGCACCACTAACATTCACTTGTTTCTTTTATTTTTTGGTCCAAACCAAATGACACAAATGACCCTATTCCAATTGAAATTTTGGGTGGAGTTATTCTTACAGGTATGCATTTTTATCACTATTTTACTCTCCTAGAGTCACTGCTACAATTATCAAAATCAAGATGTATATCTAATTTATAATATTCTCTAAGTTTTGTTGATTTGGAAAATGGGTTGCAATAAATATTTCAAACCTGAATAGATGGATTCTAAGTGTTTGTTTTCAGGATTTACCATACATAGATACTTATGGTTTTTTACCAGCATATGTAATTGTAACTGAACAAAACCCTATATTTTTCATAGGTCCTCTAGACTGTTAATACATAATCATTTTTTTATGACTATTAAGTATACACAATTTACCCGTTTTTCATTAAAAAAAAAATATGATATATATTTGTTTTCTTTTGACTGCTACGAGTTTTTATATATTTGTCTATATGCACAGTACCAATTAATTTCTCCTATTGAGGGTTGAAAAGAAAAAAACCCTATCTATTGTATAAGAATAATAATCGATATACAATACATTACACACTATATAAATGCACAAAAAAATTATTACTGTCTACCTTCATTTTGTCACTCTATTTCCTAATTAGACATTCTCATTGCAAATAAATAGAAACCAAAACCTGTGCAAAATTTGCAGTCAATAAATGGAGGCAACAACAATCTGAAGGTATTTTCTCCTCCCAACCTTAATCTAGAACAAGCAATACTACTTGCTTTGAATACCCCTGAGTCTGATTGTTGAACCCTAAGGATGAAGACTAATTTCTTATTCCTACAACACTTCCTTTCGAATAACACACATTTTGATATGTGGTCTTGTTCCGAGTCATGCAAGCCTCATGCTTAATTCGTGTGAAGTCTTTTTATTCACTGTCCTAGTTCTTTTGGTCATTAATGAGCCACCTTCTCACTGAACTCGCACTTGTGTTTTGACAATAGTTTTTGGGAACGTGTTTCCTTGCACCACTTGAGTTCAAGTCAAGTTCTTTCCACTTGGTTTCTTATGAAATGCCACTTTTCATTCCTCCTTGTGGGTCAACAATCATTCTTTTAACAACTACCTTTAGATTGTCATTGTTTTATTTTTACTAAATAATATTTAGGTGTCTTACAATTGTTTTCACCACCCTTAGTAAACATAAATAAATTCAACTGTTCAAATGCATAAATAAATAAATTCTTAATAATTTAAAAATCTGGGTAATTACATTCACCCCCACTTAAAGTTTAACACTGTCCTTAGTGTTACTAAAGGCCTTTCGAGTCCTCTCGAAAAAAAAATGGATATGCATATCGCATATGACTCTCCAATTCCCAGGTAGATTCCTCGGGACTAAGGTTCCTCCATTGCACCTTTACTTACCTGATTGTATGGTTCCAAGAATAAACTCTCTTCTATCAAGAATGCGCTTTGGGTTGAATCAAAATTCTCCTTTGGGTTCCACCTATATCACATCCCAATCAACCACATGAGTAGCATCACACACATATGTTTTTAAGAAAGAAACATGAAAAAAATTATGTACTTTTATTGAAGCTAGAAGTTCAAGTTGATAAGCTAATGGCCCCACACTTGATAACACTTTGAAGGGTCCACAATATCTTGGATCTAACTTAGTTCAATTTCCTAGTTTCAAAGAAATTTTCCTAGGTTTTACTTTTACATAAACATGATCTCCAACTTGGAACTCTCTTGGAGCTCTTTTTAAATATGCCTAAATTTTATGTCACTCTTATGCCACCTTCAAGTTATGATGTACCTATTTCATAGCTAGTTCCATGTCTTTTAACATATCAAGACATAACATCTGAACTACTCCAAGGAATTAGAGTGTTACATTTTTTTCCATAAAGTATTTCAAAAGGAGTTAATTCCGTTGAATCCTAAAAATGATTTTTATAAGAAAATTCAATCAGATATGAATAATCTTCCCATTTACTAGGATTATCCATTACATACATTTTGATAATATCCTCTAATAATTGGTTTACCCTTTCAATCCACCCATCAAATTGCGAATGATAAGAAATACTAAAATTTAATTGGGTATCCAAACCTTTAAAAAAATATTTCCAAAATGTACATGTCAACTTATCATCTCTATCATAAATTATCACTTTAGGCACACCATGTAATATGAAAACTTCCTTCATAGAAATATTAGCAATATTTATAGCTTTATAAGTGGACTTAACATGAATAAAATGTGTTTGCTTACTTAATTTATGAACAAAATCCATTATAGAATCATTGTGTTTATTATTATTAGGTAAATTTGTTATAAAATCCATACTAATAACCTCCCATTTCAATTATGGAATAGGTAGATGTTGTAGTAAGCATGCTCGGTGCTTGTGCTCAACTTTTACCTATTGATATTTCAAGCATCTTGGCAAAACTTATACCACTTCAATTTTTATGTTTGGCCAATAGAATTCCTTTCTTAGCATGGTAATGGTTTTATGGTACCTAGGGTGTCTATATTTTCTGGTACTGAGGGTGTCCAAAATATGCCTTTTTATGCAATCGGTTCAATATTAAAAAATTTATTTCATTTGGATCAGGTATGTATAATCTATTGTTATACATTAATAATCCATTTTTTCTTATTCTAAAATCTGATTCAATATTTTATGCTTCTCCTTCAATTACTTTTTGTTTTAAAACTTTTTATTTTTCATCCTTTTCGACAATCGTTATGATATTTTCTTCCAAATCTATCTCATAACTACTACTTCGAGTCATCTAGAGTAAATTTGCATGATTACTTAAAGAATCTACATTTTTATTTTCTTTACCTTGAATATGATTTATCTCAAAATCATATTCACTTAGGAAATATAACCATCTATCTTTTCAAGCATTCATATTTTGTTGATCAAATAAGTGCTTTAAACTAATATTATGAGACATCACCAAAAATCTTCTTCCTACATGATAGTGTCACCACTTATTAAGGCCATGTATTATAGCAACCAACTCTAAATCATGAGTAGCATAATTATTTTCATGCTCTTTAATATTTCTAGATTCATAAGATACTAAATAATTTTCTAACAATAAAACCCCTCCTAAACCTTATTTGCAAGCATCCATACATACCAAAAAATCCTTATATGGATCTCTAATTTTATTGTATCGGAGAAGTAGTTAGGAGATGTTTTAATTTATTAAAACTTTCTTGACACTTTTTTTTCCAATTAAATTTTATTCCTTTATTCTGTAATGAGGTGATAGAGTATGCAATTTTTGAGAAACCTTTAATAAATCTTTGATAATAGACAATAATTACCATAAAAGGTCTTATGTTAGTAACGTCTTTGAGAACATTCCATTTAGTTATAGCTTTCATTTTATCTGGATTGAAAAAAATGCTTTCTTTAGAAATAACATGTCCAAAATACTGTATTTTATCTTTATAAAAGTCACATTTCTTGAGCTTAGCATATAGTTCATGTTCTCTTAATGATGCAGAGCCCTTCTCTCCTAAGGGTTGCGTGACCTCGCGGTCAAGGATCATCAATTCTAAGACGAATTGGATCTTTGAGACCATAATGGTCTCACTTACAAATTCACACATACCCCTTTTGTCCTATGGTGTAGGTTCTATGGCACCCACAACCTCTTTCTTCATGTTGTTGAACTCACAGGTTCCATGCACACTCTCCTGTCTTGTTATCCCCTTCCCGCTTGTGACCTCGGGCTATGTCATTGCGTTAATGCACGATTGTGGGCACACCCAAGAGTGGTTTTGGATCAACCCACTTTTCTCCTCACAATTTACCTCTAGTTTCCATGTACGCCTTTGCCGATACCGTGGTTCTGATTGTGGCCCACCCTCGAAATTTTAATGTCTGAGCACTTTCTGGCCCCATAATCAATCATGACCGTAGATCTCATGATATCATATGGATCCTCTCGATAAAAGGTTTAGATCCATATCCATTTCTTCCTTTCCTCTAGATCACGCCTTCCTATATCTTCGCAATCTGTCGACGTGTGTCCTCTCCAAATAGACGATCAAGATCAATTTCTCCTTTCGGGCTTTGAGAGTTTGAATTCTCAAAAAAAAAATTCTCCATAATTCTTCCACCCTAAGATTGTTATCTATTGACACATGTCTCTCGTAGATCAACAACTACAATTTCTTCAGGTCTTCGAACTTTGGAGAACTCAAATTTCAAGCCTTTTCCAAAATTATTTTATCTAAAGACTGTGATATATTCATGCATGCCTCCTACAAATCGATGATCCCCAACTACTTCGGCTTTTCAGGCTGCGGAAGTCTCAACACCCCACCTTAACTTCCTCCCAAAACTCACGATCTGTTGCCATGCGTCACTGTGAATCCGACATTCAGAATTCACTTCTGATTTCAGGTTTTGGGAGTTTCAATTCTCAACCGAAATCCTTGAAGTGAGATTTTTAGGAGTCTCCAATCTGTCGACACATACTCCCCCTAACGAGCAATGTTCGAGATTTACTTTGGCAATTTCACTTCCTCCTCGTCCACAATATTCCAAAGTTGTGGATCTCGTGCCACCTGTCCCTATTAACGATGGATGGTTCCTAGTCACTTCATGACTTTAGAAATTTGGCTGTCCTCTCTACTCTGTGCTTCAAGAAACTTAAATCTCACGCATATTTCCCATATCCAACGATATGTAATTCTATCCACTCCCTCCTCGATGGATCTTAGCCGATGATTCGAGAACTTACTTTCTTTGAAGATCTTTCATGCTATCTCTCTTGAGCTTTTTGGCCTTTTGCTCCTGTTACTTCTTAAAGAGATACTTCGACACTTAGTTGAATTTCGGATCTGTGCACTCCTTACAACAGATTCTTATGCAAGTTTTGGGTTTTTCCGAGTGACTGTGCACGCCTTACAACAGTCACTTTGGACTCCTTGCAAAGGGAAAGTTTCACGCTATCTCTTCTGAGATTCATAATCAAAATAGATTTTTTCAACACACTCTTTGTGGACTGTGTGCACACCTTACACAGACTCAATCGAAGAGATACAATTGAAGCTTATGCAAACATCTTACAATTTCATATATTTGTAACGAAATTAATTCATTTATGAAAACAACAATAATAGGGATTTGCAAACAATAACAACACCATGCATTGTATCAATTTTCCTCTATTATATCCATTCAAAAGTAAATGGATACAATTATGATAATAAAAACAACTAAAAATTATGAAATTTCCTACTAACTTGTAGCAGTCTCATTTGAGCATACAAAACTTCTATTTATATCAGAGGGTTCTTAGGGTCCCCCCCCCGACTACTCGTTTACTCAAAAACAAAACCTAACTTCTACTTTAGTTCAGTATCATTCAAGAGTAGGAGTGAAAACTCCTAGATCACTCATGATCATTCAACTTCCAAGTGTTTGATCTTCTTTTGTTTTTCAATCAGCTCCAAAAGATTCATAGTAAATGCCAGCATTTAATATTTTGAAATGATTCCAAGGCTTTGAGTTGTCCTTCAACGTGTGCTCACTAACGATGCTCTTGCATCATACTCCCCTCGAAAAAAAATCATGGACTCCTATCCATGATCTCCTGCACCAACCTTCCATGCTTCTGGATATCAGTTTCATTTTCCCAACTGGCATCTTCTATTGGGTGTCTCTTCCACTTGACTAAATATTCAAAATAGATCTTCATCCTGGTGATTTTTCCAATTCTCTGATCAACACTCTTCTCCATCTGTGGTTTTTCTGCTATAGGAATTTGTTTCTCCCACTGAATATTCCCTTGATCTTCTTATTCATCTATGTCATCTTCCATGTAAGGATACAGGTCTGAAACATTAAATATGGGTGATATTCCCACATCATATGGAAGCTCAATCTCATAGGCATTTGCATCAAACTTCCTTAATATCTTACATGGCCCTATCTTCTTCATCTTTAACTTGTTATATGTTCCCCTAGGAAACCTTTATTTCTTGAGATGTGCCAGAACCTGATATCCTTATTAAAATTTAAGTTCCCTGTGATGTTGATCAACTTTGTGCTTATACTCTTGGCTAGATCTCTGCAACTGTCCTTTGATCTTGCTATGGATCTTCTTCATTTCTGCAACAAAATATTTTACTCTAGTGCTTTTTATCTCAATCTGTTCCAAGTTTCTCAACTCATATACTCCCCTTGGTTTCATTCCATACAATATTTGGAATGGGCTCTTTCCAGTGCTCCTATTTGGTGAGTCACTGTATGAAATTTTTTCTTGTGGAAGAATATGATTGCACTGATTATGATGCTTAGTGACCAGACTCCTCAATAAGTGTTCCAAACTTCTGTTTACCACCTCAAATTGTCGATCTGCCTGAGCTTGATAAGCTGAGTTGAAGGAAAATTTGTCACCAACTTCTTCCATAGTGTTCTCCAGAAATTACCAACAAATTTAGTGTTTCTGTCTGAGACAATGCTCTTGGGTAGTCCATGAAGTCTCACAACTTTCTTGAAAAACAAATTTGCAACATGTGTTGCATCACTAGTCTTATGGCATGGGATAAAGTGTGCCAGATTTGAAAATCTACCCACCACCACAAATATCGAGTCACATCCTCTTTTTTTTCTTGGCAATCCCAACACAAAATCCATGCTTATTGAATCCCAAGGCCTCTTTGGTATTAGCAATGGTTGATACAATCCAATGTTCTTTATTTTACCCTTTGCATGTTGGCAAATTCTACATATGTTCACATATTTTATCACTTTTGTTCTCATACCTGGCCAAGAGTATGAATTTCTCAATTGTGCAAATGTTTTATCATGGCCGAAATGTCAAACCAATCCTCCACTATGATTTTCCTTCAAAAGGTTATCTCTCATTGAGCATTTTGGTATGCACAATTGGTTGCCCTTGAACAAAAATCCCTCTTGAATCATATACTCTATACACTGGCTCATGTCTCTCAGCAAAATATTTACACATACTTTGTATTCTTCCTTTAAATATGGATCATCACAATACATATCCTTCAAGTGTTCAAACGCCAAGGTATTCACCTGAAACTCTTGCAGAATCAAGCATCTCCTGCTCAATGCATCAACAAATTTTTTAGCATTCCCAACAATATGTTTTATGACAAAAGTAAACTTCTGCATAAACTCAATCGACTTTGCATGCCTCTGATTGAATTTGTTTTGTCTAGTTATGAATTCTAAAGCTTGGTTGTCGCTATACAACAAAACTTCTTGTGGAACAAAGTAGTGCCTACATTTCTTTAGGGCTTGAATTATGGCATATAACTCCGTATCATATGTGGATTATTTTCTCCTAGTCCCATTCAGCTTTTCACTGAAGTAGGCAACATGTCTATTATCCTGGCCCAAAACTGCTCCAATTGCAGCTCCACTTGCATCACATCTCACTTGAAAGGTCTTTCCAAAATTTGGTAAGACTAGAATTGGTTGCTTTATTGTTTTATCCTTCAGTATATTGAATATCCTCTCGGCCTCCTCTGTCCATTAAAAATACCTGTGCCTCTTCTTCACTGTATCCATCATTGGTGCAAAAATCCCACTAAAATATTTAATGAACTTCCCATAGAAACTTGCTAATCAATGGAAGTTGTTGGTTGTGGAGCTTGATTATCTTCCTGATTCAGAGGTCTCTTACTTTCAACCATGTTTATACCCCATGAAGTATTTACACCCTATAAGTATGTACACTCTTCCATGCGGGGGAGTGCAGAGGGGTGGTACCCCCTCTGCGAGGTCTGGGGGGTCTGGGGGCAAGCGGGCCCCCAACGAGGGTTTTGGGTCGAAGCCCCTGAAGCAAAAATTGCCTTGTAAATGTATATTGTAATTTCATTGTAAATATGGACCGTTCATTATAAGGTCATAGATATAACAATAAAAATTATGTTAGGGTTTTATCCCTAGAAGGAAACCCTTTTTTATTAGGGAAATGTATTGTGTCTATGGTTGGATGGCGACTATTGTATTCTGAGATAGGAGACTGAGAGAAAGAAGAGTAAATTACAATAGGTTTGTTGTAGGTTGTATCCCTTCATATGTTGGATAATAATAAAGGAAGGACCTGGCAATTTCTCTAGTGGGTGTAGCCCACATTAGGTGAATCACGTAAATCTGTGTCTCTATTGTATTGTGTATCTGTTGTGTTTTGTTTCCACATTTGTTTTATTTTATTGCTCCACAATCCTGTTTTTCTAACAACTGGTATCAGAGAGAAAGGTAACTCGCAGGAAAAGCGGGTTCTTGGTTCGAGTGGGAACAATGTCGGAAGATGAAAAGTTTAGGGTCGATAAATTTAACGGCCAAAACTACCAGTTATGGAAGATGCATATGGAAGACTATTTATGTTAGAAGGATCTATTCCTACCATTGGGCAGAATAAGAAAGAAGTTGGTGGCTTCGAAGGATGAAGAATGGTATATTCTTGACATAAAGGATCTAGGAACGATACGGCTGAGCCTCGCAGTGTTACTAGCTTTCAATATTTCCAAAGAAAAGACAATGAAGGGTTTGATGGACACATTGGCCAAATTGTATGAAAAACCCTCGGCATCCAATAAGGTATTTCTAATGAAGAGATTATTTAATATGAAGATGTCGGAAGGTGGGTCTGTTGTAGATCATTTAAATGATTTTAATACAGTTACTAATCAACTAAGTTCTGTAAAAGTGGACTTTGATGATGAGGTTAGGGATCTTCTAATCTTGTGCTCATTGCCAGAAAGATGAAAGGACTTGGTCAAGGTTGTAAGTAACTCTGTCTCTGGTTCAAATACTTTAAAATTTGATGATATTGTTGGTGTTATCCTTAGTGAGGAAATGCGATGGAAAATCACAGGTGATACATAAGGAAATGTGTTGAACATGGAGAACAAGGGAAGAGAAAAGGATAGAGGAAAGGGTTTCGGGAACCATGGGAATTCTAGGAAGGGCAGATCCAAATCTAGACTTGGAAAGATAGAGTGTTGGAATTGTGTGAAGAAAGGACATTTGAAGAAAGACTGATGAGCTCCAAAGAAACAAAGAGATGGACAACAAGAGAGAAATCAGGAAGCAAATGTAATGGGTGATGTGTTACAAGATGCTTTGATTCTTTCTGTAGATAATATTTTTGAGCCTTTGGTAGTAGATTCAGGGGCTTCATTTCATGCCACACCCCATAGGAAACATTTTCTAGATTATGTTCAAGGTGATTTTGGAAAGGTTCATTTGGGTGACGATGCACCATGCAAAATTTTTGGAATGGGAAAGGTAAAAATAAAGCAACGCAATGGAGACCAATGGTTGTTGAAAGAAATAAGACATGTTCCAGATTTAAGGAAAAATCTAATTTCAATAGGGAAGTTGGCAAGTGAAGGTTGTATATGCATATTTACAGATAAGACGTGGAAGGTCATCAAAGGATCATTGGTGATAGCGAAAGGAGAGAAGGTAGGTACATTGTATTTATGTACTGGAAATACTGAGTCTTCTATCTCTTTAGCTTCTATAAGAGTGGATACAGTACTGTGTAATCCTACACTTGGACACATGAGTGAGAAGGGTATGCAGATACTTCACAAAAGAAATTTGTTTCCAGATCTTAAACAAATTGATTTTCACTTCTGTGAGCATTGTGTTTATGGAAAACATAAGAGAGTCAGATTACTCAGAGTCGGAAAATAAAAGAAGAGTGAAAGGTTAGAGCTTGTGCATACAGATGTATGGGGACCAACTCAGGCATCATCTCTTGGTGGATATCATTATTATATTACTTTTATTGATGATACAACTAGAAAAACTTGGGTTTATTGCATTCGACAAAAAATTGATGTTTTTGATACTTTTAAGAAATCGAAAGCTTTGGTTGAGAATGAGACAAGAAAAAAGTTGAAGTGTCTCAGATCAGATAATGGAGGTGAATATTGTAGCAAGGATTTTGATTATTACTATTCATACCATGGAATTCGTAGAGAGAAAACAGTTCCAAGAACACCACAAGAAAATGGTGTGTCAGAAAGGATGAACAAGACAATCATGGAGCGTACAAGCAGTATGGGATTGCATGCTAGTTTCCCCTTACAGTTCTGGGCAGATGTTGTATATATTATTGTTTAATTAATAAACAAAGGACCTTCAAGCTCTTTGTATGGTAGAATTCCAGAGGAGGAATGGATAGGAAAAAAGGTAAACTATTCTTTTTCGAAAACTTTCGCTTGTGAAGCATTTATCCATATTGATAAAGAAAACAAAACAAATCTTGAGTCTAAATCCAAGAAGTGTACCTTTATTGTATACGATGTTAATTATTTTGGTTATCGCTTATGGGATTATGAAAATAACAAAATCATTAGGATTAGAGATGTCATAATCAATGAGAAGGTCGTGTACAAAGATTAGTTGTAAGGAAAGAAACAAGAAGAAGAAAAACAAGAAGACACAGTGCTTGATGAAATCACTGAAAAATAAATTCCAAAGGAACCAAAAAATCAAAATGTACAACAACAGGAGAAATAGGTACCTCAAACACTTGCAAGTGTTGTTAGAAAATATACCAGGTTAAGTATATCCCCTGAACGATACTCTCCTTCATTGTATTATTTATTGTTGACTAATTCTGGTGAACCAGAATGTTATGAAGAGGCAATGCAGGTAGACACCAAAAGGAAGTGGGAGAAAGGCATGGAAGAGGAAATGGATTCCTTGATAAATAACCATACTTGGGACTTGGTTCAGTTGTCTGCAGGAAAGCGATCATTGCATAATAAATGGGTTTACAAATTGAAGGAAGAATATGGAGGAGAAAAATGGTACAAGGCTAGACTTGTTGTAAAGGGGTTTGCACAAAAGAAAGGTATAGATTTTGATGAAATATTTTCTCCTGTTGTTAAAATGA
>JZKD02S0983369.1:241746-302147 GCA_000966675.3 Picea glauca
TGACAGGTTTATGACAGAACAAGGTTATAGTAGATGTCATTCTGATCACTGTGTTTATTTTAAAAATCTAGAAAATGGAAGCTTTATTATCTTGCTATTGTATGTAGATGACATGATTTTTGTAGGGTCTAATATGCAGGATATAAATGTTCTCAAGAAGAAATTAGCCAATTCATTTGCGATGAAGGATTTGGGTGCTGTAAAGAAAATCCTTGGTATGAGAATAAGAAGAGACAGGAAAAATCGCAAACTGACATTGTCTCAGGGTGAGTACATAGAGAAGGTGTTGGAGAGGTTTAGAATGCAGAATGAAAAACCTGTTAGTACACCTTTGGCCAACTATTTCAAATTAACTAAGGAAATGTGTCCCAAGATATAGGAGGAGATAGAATACATGTCTAGGGTCCCTTATTCATCAGCAATTGGCAGCTTGATGTATGCAATGGTTTGCACAAGACCAGATATTGCACATGCAGTGGGAGTTGTGAGTAGGTATATGACCAATCCAAGTAAAGAACATTGGGAGGAAATAAATTGGATTCTCAAGTATTTGAGAGGTACTACTACTCATGCATTATGTTTTTTAGGTTCAAACGCTTTTCTACAGGGATATGTTGATTCATATATGGCAGATGATAAAGATAGTAGGAGGAGTACCACAGGGTATGTGTTTACTATAGGTGGAACATCAATAAGTTAGATTTCATAAATAATTTTTTTTTTTTCACTTTCAACAACAGAGGCAGAGTATGTTGTTGCTACAGAGGCTAGTAAAGAGATGATTTGGTTACAAAGGTTTATGGAGGAATTGGCAAAGAAGCAAGAGAATAGAAGGTTGTACTGTGACAATGAGATTGCCATTCATCTTGTAAAGAACTCAACCTTCCATTTGAATACTAAGCATATACAGTTGAGGTACCACTTCATACGATCCACCTTGGAAGATGGACATTTGAAGTTGGAAAAGATACACACTAGCCAAAATCCTGTAGACATGTTAACAAAGGGAGTAACTAGGGAGAAGCTGAGTTCCTTCTCAGTTTCCGTTGGTCTTCAATAAGGAATATGAAGATGAGAAATTTTCTAGGTCCAAGAAGGTTCAGAGTGTAGCATATACAACAACGGTGGAGTTGTTGAGATCAGTCTCCAAGTGGGATATTGTTGGTTGTGGAGCCTGATTATATTCCTGATTTAGAGGTCTTTTACTTTTAGTCATGTTTATACCCCATGAAGTATTTACACCCCAGAAGTATGTACACTCTTCCACACAGGGGAGTGAAGAGGGGGGGTACGCCCTTTGCAAGGTCCTGGGAGGCTATCCCCCCGGCTGGGGGGTCTGGGGGCAAGCAAACCTCCAGCAGGGGTTCAGGGACAAAGCCCCTGAAGCAAAAATTTCCTTGTAAATGTATATTGTAATTTCATTGTAAATCTGGACTGTTCATTATAAGGTTGTAGATCTAATGGTAGAAATTATTTTAGGGTTTTTGCGCTAGAAGGAAACCCTCTTTTATGAGGTAAATGTATTGTGGTTATGGTTGGATGGTGAATATTGTATTCTGAGATAGGTGACTATGAGAGAAAGAAGAGGAATTTACAATGAGTTTGTTGTAGGTTGTATCCCTTCATATGAAGGATAATAATAAAGGAAGGACCTGGCAATTTATCTGGTAGACGTAGCCCACACTGGGTGAACCACATAAATATGTGTCTCTATTGTATTGTGTATCTTCTGTGTTTTTTTTCTACATTTGTTTTATTTTATTGCTCCACTGTCATGTTTTTCTAATAGAAGCTTCTTACCTCAAACATACTCCTTGGTGATGGCCATTATTTGATTTCTTTCACCTTCTCTAGATCCATCTTCAGTTCATTTGAAAATATCACAAAACCCAAGTAAATGAGCTATATCTTCATAAAATAGGACTTCTTCAGGTTTATCAACAACTTCTCTTGTTGTAGTCTCCTCATCACTAGTGTCGAGTGTCTCAAATTCTCCTCTTTATTCCTGCTAAAGACCAATATATCATCCAGATATACAACCATGAACTTCCCAATGAAATATTTCAGTATTTAGTCGAGGCATTTGTTAAACCAAATGGAATAACAAGTCACTCATACAAACGTTAATTTGTCTAAGAGGTTGTCTTCCACCCATCACCTTCTCTCATTCTTATCTGTTGATATCCACTTTTCAAGTCTATCTTATAAAAGAAATTTTATCCACTTAAACAATCCATTAAATCATCCATTCTTGGCAAAGGGAATCTATACCTGATGGTGAAGTTGTTAATCGATCTTGAGTTTGTACACATTCTCCATCCTCCATCCTTCTATGGACTCAACACAGTTCGCACTGCGCATGGACTCAATCTCTCTCTGACCAAACCCTTGTCTAACAATTCCTGGACTTGGTTCTTTACCTCCTCATTCTCTCGAGGTGTCAGTCTCTATGATTCTTTGTTTGGCAAACTTGCTTTTGGTATAAAATTAATACGATCGTTGATACTTATGATGGGTGGAAATGATTTAGGCATCTCATCCACCATTATTTCAGCAAAATTATTCAACAATTCTTGAACTTATTAAGGTAAATCATCCATCTAAGTACTTGTAAGGATAAATCTAGGTTTCCTCACCACAGGAAGCTTCTTCTCCTATTCTTTCTTGACTTATTTAAAGATTTCCTTCGCGCTCATGAGAAGTATGCTTGTGTTGGCCTCCTCTTTCACTTTATTCTCTTATATTGGCAGCACCATGTGTGTCCTACCATTCTTCTCCAAGGTGTATGTATTCTTCCTCCCATCGTGAATGACTTTCCTGTCAAACTGCCATGGTCTTCCCAACAAGATATGACATACATCCATGGGAATTACCTCAAATAGAATTCCATCTCTATATCCTCCTATCTTAAATTCAACAAGGCATCGTTTAGTAACCATTACATGGTGTTCTTTCTGCAACCATGAGACTTTGTATGGCTTTGGATGCGCAGTTGTCTCCAGCCCCAATTTCTCCACCATCTCTGTGGATACTACATTATGAGTGCTCCCACTGTCAATGATAACCTTTCATACTATGTCTTTAGTCTTACAAGTTGTCCTGAATAGATTGTTCCTCTGCACCGAATTTTCAATTTATTCCTCTGGTTTTAAGTGAACGTTTCTCTACATCAATAATGTTCCATCCTATACTCCTTCTGCTTCAACATTCCTTCGTTGTGATTATGAAATGTGAGCATCACCGCCTGATTCTTTATTTTTCTCGGTACATTCCCAAGACATGTGCCCTGTCTTTCCACAGGAATAATACCTTACTTCTCCTCCTCTAGTTCTTCCTCTTCCTTTAGAAGAACTTCTTCCACCACCCTATCTTCCTCAGCAACTTCCTCCTCTTTTTTGAGTGACTATGCAGTTTCTCAGTCTCATCTTTGGATTTTTGTGCCTTGTCATGGGAAACTCCCTTGGCTTTGTTAAGGGCCAAGATCCTACCTCTGCCTTGTTGTATTTGTTTTCTGGCCAACTTCTCCTATGCCTTCAATGAAAACTGATAAGAATCATCCACTGTCCTCACTGACATCATGTTGATATCATCCTAGATTTCATACCTCACGCCATTTATATACCTCGAAAAGTTTATTTCATATTTCTCTGTTTGTCCCGTTCTCATGTTCATCTTGTAGAACTCCTTTGTGTACTATTTAACTTTCATACCCTTCTGTCTCAAGTTCTGCAACTTCCTGAATAGATTGATATGATAATATTTGGGCATGAATTTAGCCTTCATCTTGGCTACCATTCTGTCCCAATTATTTATCTTTTGTTTTCTCTTGCATCTCCTCTCAGCCTGCACTTCATCCCACCATAGTGTTGCATGTTCTTTTATTCTGGTGACAACATGTCTCACCCTTTTCTCATCATCGACATCTTCATAGTCAAAATATTTATTTCTAGATATTATCCAATCTAGCATCTCTTCAACATCTAATTTTCCTTCATACATTGGGACCTTTGTCTTGGCTCTAGTTCCCAATCTAAGAACTTCTCTTAGCAAGCATTCTTCAACAAAATTTTCCCTTGCATATTATTCGAATTCTACTTATTCACTCTCTACATCGCTGATGTCTCTAGCATTAGTTTCCCTCCTCTATGCTACCTCCATCGCCTCTAATCTTGCACAAATCTCTCGCATTTCTCTTTCTACCGCACGATTGGATAAAAGTGTCTCCACTCATATCCTCGGTGGAATTGTGTTGAATGTATCTCACACATAGAGAATACCTTCGAGCTCCTTTGTCTCCTCTCCTTTGCCTACTGTATGTGAGAAAAAATTCAGCTTTGATACAACTTGATGCAGACCCCCTTTCTCCTAAGGTCTGCATGACCTCTTGGTCAGGTATCTTCAATTCCAATATGAACTGGCTCTCTGAGACCTTAATGGTCTCATTTATTAATCAACACATGCCCTTTTTGTCCTCTGGTGCAGGTTCTATGGCACCCATGACCTATTTCTTCACGCTGCTGAACTCACAGGTTTCGAGCGCAAGATCCTCTCCCGTTAGCCCCTTCCCACATGTGACCCCAGGTTGTGTCATTGTGAAAATGCATGATTGTAGACATGCCCAGGAGTGGTTTGGGATCAACCTGCTTTTATCCCTGCAATTTACCTCCATCTGCCATGTACCCCTTTGTCGATACTGTGGTTTCGATTGCGTCCCACCTTCAAAATTTTAACATTTGAGTACTTTAGGGCCCCACAATCAAGTGTGAACGTCGATCTCACGATCTTGGGTGGATCCTATCGATCAAAATTTCATATCCATCTCCCTTTATTCCTTTCCTCTAGATCACGCCTTCCTAAATATTCATGATCTATCGACGCGTATCCCCTCCAAATCGATGATCGAGATCGATTTATCATTTCAGGCTTCAGGAGTTTCAATTCTCAAACCTTGTTTTCTACAAAATTATTCCACCTGGAGCTCATGATCTATTAACGTGTGTCTCTCATAGATCGAAAAATACGATTTATTCGGGTCTTCGAACTTCAGAGAACTCAACTTTCAAGACTTTTTCGAAATTATTTTATCCGAAGCTCGCGATCTATTGACACATGTCTCTTGTAGATCGACAATCCCTAGCTAATTCAACTATTCAGACTGTAGGAGTTTCAACACCCCACCTTCACTTCCTCTCGAAACTCACGATCTTTCTCCATGCGTTGCTTTGAATCCAACAGTCAGAATTCACTTAAGATTTCAATTTTCGGGAGTTTCAATTCTCAACCGAAATACTTGAAGTGAGAATTTTTGGAGTCTCAAATCTATTGACACGTACTCCCCTTGATGACCAACGGTCAGGATTGAATTTGGACATTTCACTTCCTCCTCATCCACAATCTTCCGAAGTTGTGGATCTCGCACCACCTGTCCCTCTTGATGATGGATGGTTCTTAGTCACTTCGAGACTTCAGAACTTTTGCAGTCCTCTCTACTCTACACTTCAAGAAACTTAAATCTCATGCATTTTTCCCAGATCCAACGATCTGGAACGCTCTTCGCTCCCTCCTGGATGGATCTTAGCTGGTGATTTGAGAACCTTCAAAATTCTTACTTTGTTTGAATATCTTTCTTTCTATTTCTCCTGATATTTCTCACCTTCATCTCTTTTGACTTCTTAAACAGATACTTCAACACTTAGTCAAAGTTTGCATCTGTGCACTCCTTGTAACAAATTATTATTAAAGGTTTGCGTTCTTGCAGGCAAATATGCACACCTTGTACCAGTCACTTTGCACTCCTTTCAAAGGGAAAGTTTCACGCTATCTCTTCTAAGCTTCAGAATTGTAAGAAATTCTATCAACGCACTCTCTGGGGACTATGTGCACACCTTCCACATACTCAATCAAAGAGATACAATGGAAACTTATGAAAACGTCTTACAATTTCATATATTCGTAACGAAATTCATTCATTCATGAAAAAAACAATAATATGGAATTGCAAACAATAACATCACCATGCATTGGATCAATTTTCCTCTGTTATATCCATTCAAAAGTAAATGGCTATAGTTATGATCAAAACAACAACTAAAAATTTAGTAATTTCCTACTAACTCTCAGCAGCCTCATTTGGGCGTACAAAACCTCTATTTATCTCAGAGGGTTCTTAGAATTGCCCCCCCCCTCCCCCCCAACTACTCGTCTACTCGAAAAAAAAACCTAATTGCTACTTTATGTAGTGACCGAAATTAACTAAATTCTATTAAATCCATAAATTGAAATAGTAAACTTCTACTTCTACGCAGAAACTCAATAATTTCTTTTAATTAAGCATATAAGCATGTTAAATTAATTAATGAACAAAAATTTCATAACAGAATAATAATTATTTAACAGAATAATACAAATTTCCCTTTTCCTGATGCTAATTTCTCCATTGACCCCGTTGTCGAGCCTGCTGCTTCTGTTGTTGACTAATGCTCTAACCAACTCTGCCCAAACCGGCTATCCTCCTAGTCATCTAGGAGTATCCTGTCCAGTTCCCTAGCTCCAGGAAATCGAAAGGAATCCTAGCCCCCATGCCCAAAACCCCCAGCAAACTGGTGCCCCCTGCTTCTGATTCACTGAAATCCCCCAATGACAAACTCCTCGCACCAGCCATCTCCACCCAAATTCCCTCCCAAAACTCCTCCTCCAAAATGCTTCCTCCACCCCAAAAGAATGCCTTCCATCGTAAGACTCTCCCCGTCATATTCCCCCTTCACTGACTCTCTCCCTTTCATTAATTTCCTTATCCATTTATTTATTATCTTATCCCCTTGTATTTATTATCTTATCCTCATATTTAATGTCCTATCCCCTCCCGCATACGTAAGTATTTAACAAATTAATCTTATTAACCCCTTTAATTCTTTACTCAATTAATTAATGAGTCAATTAATAGTTAATTAATCCTTGATAGACCTGAATAAGTAATTAATAATAATTAATTGGTTAATATTATTTAAGAAATAATTATTATTTAGCTAACTTTTTAGGACAGTTAGATTATTAAATTAATTATAATTAATAATCCTATACATATACTTAATAAGGGTCATTACATACACCCACCCTTCAGGAAACTTCATCCCGAAGTTAAGGTATCTTATGGTACAAAGGAAAAGAAACATGGTTCACACATTCATAAGAATTAACCAACACTATCAGTGAGTAAGTCAAGAAAACTGATACATACTAGTGTATATGTACAAGAAATGCATGTGTAGCTAGTACATACAAGTCTTGTGCATGTACTAATAATCAATAACTATCACCCTTTAGTAATTTAGGTATGCATCCAATCCAGTCAACAAGACTAGTCTTTTATAAAAGACAACGAACCAATCAGTTGTTTGAGAAATTCTTTAATTTCTATTATCCGGTTCAAAAATTTTATTTAGACAATTGTGGTTTAGTTACGTAATTATGAATATTCATATATACACATTTCTCTTTTTTATTTTTGAAGGGAAAACATTAAATTCCACCATCAGACAAATCTCCATACTCTCTCAACTATTTCTACTCATTCTTCCTCCCTAAACTACTTCCATTTCCATTCCTATCCTTCCTCTACTGGACTATCTTGGAGTGTCAACTATATTGACCTAACTCCAAATAGAACCCGTAAGCGGAAGTGTCACTATCTCGACCAAGCTTCCCCAGTAGGCAACTGACAGTCATCATCACACATCTAGGGGAGCATGAGCTAACATCGTCCTCCCATGACTTCAGGTTTTAGAGGATACACGGTGGGAAATTCCTCCACCCCTCCTAATAGGACTAGGGTCCACACCCTACAATGGAGGATACACGGTGGGAAATGCCTCCACCCCTCCTAATAGGACTAGGGTCCACACCCTACAATGGAATACACAGTGGCACCCTGTTGTTAGGGGTTTTGACATCGTTTATTCGGTTTTGGGCAGTGTCATCACCTGAAATCCTACACTGGTCCACATATCATAGCAATGCATCCAAACCAATATAAATTCCACATACAATATTCATACCATAGTGTTTCTTGGCTAGTGTTCATGATATCCACTTTCATCATCTTTATCCCTTGGCTATTTCATAGCCCATAACCTGCAGATTAGTCTATAACACAAACTCATACATTTCTATGAATTATCATCATGTAATTGCATACTATCATCATTTCAATTTGGTATCCCTGTACCGATAATTTAACATCATAGTTTTCCAATTAGAAATAGATCTCATAATATCCCATAATTCAACTTTGACACCCGTTCATAAGATTATCATTTACCAAAATTGATTGCGTCATATCCCACATCATTCTAATAGCATTTAACCTTCATAAAATTCACATTCTCACAATATGTCGCATCATATACATCATCATCAATAACATTTAAACATTCATAAAAATTACATTCACATAATAGATCGCATTACATACATCATCATCAATGCCATTTAATCATTCATAAAAGTTCATACATTTAAATTTTAGGTGTATCACTTAATAGTTTTATTGTGACTAGAAAATAAAGTATATAGGCCTCAGGTAATCCTGGTTGTCTAAGTCAAAAGGTGGTGTTACATACACCCAACCTTCGAGAAACATGTTCTCGAGGTGGTCAAAAAACAAGTGAGGGATAGTATCATCGTAGTGTCTCGGCGTCTTCCCAAGTAGTAGATCATGGACTATACTTTTCCCACTGGACCTTAACTTGGTCTACTAGATGGTTCCTGAGCTGTCAGACTCGACGGTCCAATATGCATAATGGTTCTACAGTGAGATTTCCCACGTCTGATGATGTAAAATAGATACATGAAATACATTATGAGTCTTATGCAAGTGGGGTGGCAGTATGAGATGATAGGCAATGGGTCCAATTTTCTCTTGGATTCTAAGCAGTCCTATAAATCGAGGTGACAACTTTGTCCCCTTCCCGAATCGTATGGTACTCTTATTAGGCCTGATACGAATGAAAACCTAGTCTCCCACTGGGTTTGATTATCCATTACATACATCCTAAGCATGTCTTCCATGACTTGATTTACTCTCTCTATTTTCCCATCCGTTTTAGGATGATAAGTTGTGATTAAGTTCAACTGAGTCCCCAACGCTGACTGTAAACTTGTCCGAAACCTAGAAGTGAATCTAGAGTCCCTATATAAAATGATCTTCTTAGGTATCCTGTGCAAATGGATAACCTCGCATACAAACACACATGCCACATCAGTGACATCATAAGTATCTCTAACCAGAATAAAATGAGCACTCTTGGTTAAGTTATCCACTATCACAAGAATGACATTGTATCTATGAGCTGTGAGCGGCAACCCCACAACAAAATCCATAGAGATGACTTCCTACTTGGACATAGGAACACCATGTGGTTGTAGGAGGCCTGCCGGGTGATGGTGGTCATCTTTCACTTGTTGACATTCTAGGCACTTGGTGACGAAATGGACTACATCACGCTTCATGCCTACCCAGAAGAAGAGTTTCCTTATATCTGCGTACATCTTCTTCACACCTGGATGCTCACAATAAAGTTCTCTATGGGCTTCCTTCAGTATGATGCTTTGAATATCCTCATTCTCAAGTATGTACATCCTTCCTCGATATCTTAACAGTTCATTTGTTTCCAGACTATATCCTTCATACCTTGGATCTGACTACCTTCTGCTCTGGAGGTTTGAAGTAACCTTTAAATACCAACTGTCTCCTTGGAGTTGTGTCAACACATGTTCCCTCTGATTGACCTTTAAAGTTACCAAGGAGAATATACATGGTCTCCTACTCAAGGCATCTGCGACCACATTTTCCCTTCCCTTGATGTACGAAATACAAAAATCATACTCACTCATAAACTCACTCCATCACCTTTGCCTGGCATTTAGATCTCTTTGAGTGAAGAGATGTTTTAACTTTGATGGTTCGTTTTGATCTCAAAGTTTCGTCCCACAAGATAGTGCCTCCAAATTTTCAGAGCTAGCATTACAGCTGCCAACTCTAAATCATGAGTTGCGCATAACTCTTCATGTTTCTTCAACTTCCTTGACGCATAATCTATCACTCCTCCATCCTGCATTAGCACGACCCTCAACCCTTTCTTCGAGGCATCTGTGCATACTATGAAGTCCTTTTCCATCCCCGGCACTCGTAGAATTGGCACACTAGTTAGTGACCTCTTAAGATCAATGAATGAACTATCACACTCTTCTGTTCATTCATACCTGACCCCCTCGCGCTACAAGGTGGTGATGGGTTTCACTATTTTTGAGTACCCTTTCAAAAATCTTCGGTAATAACCTACTAGTCGAATAAAGCTTCTCACCTCATGGCCATTTTTAAGTGTTGGCCACTCCATAATGGCCTTTACCTTTTTTGGGTCCACAGAGATTCCTTCGCCAGAAATGATATGACCTAAATAGTGGATCTCTTTCTAGAAGAAGGAACACATTGACAACTTCCCATATAATTTGTTCTCCCTAAGGCAGGAAAACACTACTCGTAGGTGTTCCTCATGTTCTCTTTCATTCTCGGAATAGATGAGGATGTCATCTAAAAATACTTGTACAAAACGGTCTAAGTACTTTTGGAATACGCCGTTCATGAGGCTCATGAATACTGCTAGCGCATTGGTCAATCCGAAAGGTACTACAACAAACTCATAATGTCCAACCGAGTTTGAAAGGAAATTTTTGGGATGTCACCTTCCTTAATCCTTAACTGATGATATCCTAATCACAAATCGATCTTTGAGAATACGACTTCTCCTTTCATTTGATCGAAAAGGTCATCTATTTGCGGCATCGGGTACCTATTTTTCACTGTAGCATGGTTCAAGTCCCTGTAGTCTATACATAGTCATAAGGATCCATCCTTCTTCTTTACAAAAATTACCGGTGTGCCCCAAGGTGAGACACTGGGCCTTATTAGCCCTAAGTCTAGTAACTCTTTCAACTGCATTCGCAATTCACAAATTTTCGGTGCTTTCATATGATACGGAGTCTTGTAGATTGGTTATGCACTAGGTTTTAGCTCAATAGTAAAATCAAGCTCCCTCTCAGGAGGTAACCCTGGTAACTCGTTCGGAAAAACAAGCTTAAATTATGACAATACTGGGTACTGATCCAACTACATACTGGGTACTGATCATTCACTACTTCCACTACATACAACCGACACCTTGTCTCACGCATCGCTTAACCTTCATAGTTGATATAAAGCGTAATGACGCTTTTATCCATACACCCTGGATCTCTACTGGACTTCCTTCGTCGTCGACACAAAGCACCCTCTTTGAGAAACAATGTACCATGGCTCGATGAGATGCTAACCAATCCATTCCAATGATTAGGTCATATGCCCCAAGGGAAGTGATGTATACCTTCAACCTAGTAGTACACACTCCGAGGTCTACTATACAATTATCGACACTAGGTCCTACCCCTTTTTTTTTCCCCGAAGCCATCTTGACTTGTTTAAAGTCATCATGCTCGTAGGCTGCCAACCCACTCTCTTCTAATGCAGATGGTGAAATGAAACTATCCGTCGCACCAGAATCAAACAAAATCTTAACATCGATATGATTTAGCGTACCCGATGACTCCACCACCGTGGATTGATGTTCGGCCTGGAGATTATTAACTGCTGCGTAAATATGGTGGCTGCTACTTGCTCTTCCCATTGGGGCCTTCCCTTCTCTATGCTCAAATCCTGATTGTAACTCTAGGCAGTCACGCTGGTAATGAGGCCCTCCATATCCCCAACAGGTAACACAAGATCGAACCTATGCACTATTATGTGACTGTCTCTGAAATGAGTTCCTTCCCCTAGAACCCCTGCCCCTACTAGTTGTTCCCTGACATGGTCGTGGACCTGTCTGCGTCGTTGGTGATGAACGAGATGTTGCACTCACTGCCATTGAAATCCCTGCAACTATTGTCCTTGGCACAAATCTATTAACTTATGGAGGTGGCCTTGAGCCTCCTCCCCTAGGAAATGTCCTCGTTGGCTTCAGGTGCGAGTCTTTAAGGATTGTAGAGTGGCTTTCAGGCATTGGATCTTAGCGCTTGGCTTTGATGGATGGAATGGAATGAAAGGGATCAGTGATTGGCTCGATGAGTTGTGTGCAAGGTCTCATGATCTTGACACTTGGATAATCAGAGTTTGTACTTTGAGATACACTCTGCTACCATTAATCTATTTAAGTATATGAGTTTATTTGTAAAGACTCATGAGGGCGCGTTGGTGTTAGTGCTCTTCTCAAGGCACTTCGCTTGGTGGGTGGTCTTGGGTTCAAAACCCATGGTCCTAATACTTTAATTAACTTTACTTAAACTTACTAATTAAACTTTATCAAACTTCATAATTAAGCTTTATTAAACTTAATAATTACACTTTAATTGAATATTTAATTTTATTTATTTTTTTAATTATATCAAATGATATATATATATATATATATATATTAAAATGATATATTAAATGTTTAAAAATTACATTGAAAACTTTTCTCAAGTGTAATTAAATATCATTTTAAAAATATTATATACATATTTCAACTTAAAACAAATTAAATATATATATATATATATATATATATATAAGATAATTTAATAAATAAATAAATAAATACAATTTTAACAACTAAACTTGAAATTAAGCCAAATTAAAAGAAAAAAAAAAAAAAACAACACTTTGAATTGGCAACGTGGGGATTGCATGAGGCCCACTTTCCCCAAGACTTCTAAGTGGGCAACGTGGGGCTTGCATGCGGCCCACATGCCCTTCGCTCTCCTTTATTTTGAATAAAAAATTTACCTTCTCTTTTAAACCCTAGACTCTTCCATTTCTCCCTCATTTGTTGTGGCTGTGTGGGGAGGTGTGAGGCAGCATGGCCACCATGGTTAACCCTCTCCTCCATACTACCTGCAACTTGGGCATTTTCTTGCTATGATTTAGTTCAATTCATTATAAATTGGGATTTGTTGTGGGTTGGAATTATTGTTTCTTGTGCCAACAGAGTGGCTTGAAAGCCCGATTGATGTTATGTGCCTGCATTCTTGTTATTGTGACAATGGAGGGGTTTGAAAGTGTGGAAGTAGCACTAGAAGTCTGAAATTCAGAAGTGTCATGCTTTGTTGTTCTCTTCGATCACAGGTTCCTAGGTTCTCTTCAATGAGCCAAAGTGGCACTAAGAGTCTGGAATTTTTTGTGTTTTCATTCTTTGGTTTTGATTTACATATATTTCTCTGACTTAATTGGAATCTGCATTAGTTGCCAATGTAAAAAAAATTAAATGGTATCCTTAGTATGTTTTCTCCCTTTTTTTTTCTATCCTTACTCTTACTATGGATATGGAATATTGTTTTCCTATGATGTTCTGTATCCAATCTTTTTTTTTTCATTTTCATTTATTTTACAGTATTTTCTATAATAGCCTTTTATCCGAAGAAGTTTTTGGTGCATACATTTTGAAAGGTGTATTCTTTTTACTGTTATAACCTAAAAAATAATTTGTAACCCTCTCCTCTCCTTGGTTTATAAAGGGAAGAAGCATGCACTAGCCTTTCAATCAGCAGAGAATTAGTGAGTGTGTTTGCTTTCCACCAAGTGTTAAAGTCTGAGCGCTTTTGTATGTTATTGTGACAACAAGTTTGTGAAAGCTTGTGTGTTAGCAGCTGCTATAATTCATGAGTAATATAGAGCTCATGTGGTTGTTGTTTGGAGTCTTCTCCCTCCATGTTCAGCTTCAGTGATCAATAAGGGAAGGGCATTCTTTTTACATCTTCAAGTTAAGCCAAGGAGATTTCCTGCAGTATCATATTCTTGGGTCTCCGTCATTTTATTTTTAGTCTCAGTCTGGAGTTAAGAAAAGGCATACCATTAATTACGATACCATTATTTATAACTTGTGCACAGACTTTAGCGAGCTTGGAGAAAATCACATTTCCTAAATTGCAGATATCTGGTAGGAATTTACTGTTGAGAGATTTCGTAATCTAATAATTATTGTAAGAGCATATTTTATATCAGCTAACTTGTTGAAGGTAAAGGTGAAGAGCATATTCCAGGGTCGGTGAAAGTAATTTGTTGCAGCTGCCTCTTCCCTTGTATGGCGCGCACGTTCCGATCTTGGTTCTTGTACGCTAGCTTTGTGTATATTGTCTTTTTTGAATTATAAATAAAAAAAATTATTTCTGTTGTACAGCTCGGGTTCTCTTCGGCGTGGCTTTGTGCTCAGTGTTTGTCGAAATTTGGTGCTGGGCGAGTGGCTCTCGGTTCCTGTGCCTCCTCCCTGTGCCTTGGCGCATTAATACAGGAGTCCACGTGCTAAATCTCATCACGTCTGTGTGCTGGGAGATCATTTTGTTCAGAGTCCGCGAAATGTTAATAGTCATGCCCTGTCCAACGACAGACGCATTGAGAAACCACCAATTTTCTTTCAATGCCTGGTCAACGGTCTGGTCGACGGCCTCTGCATATTTTCAAAGCTAGTGAAAGGTTTCCTCTCTATTCATTGAGACATGTGGAAAATGAATAGCTTCGCTCTTGTGCTTGGATTTGGTGACAATTGGTATGGTGCTTCTATGCTATTGTAGGTTTATTGGTTGGCTTATGTGACTCAGAGTTTGGAATTTGGTATGTGATATGGGTTAGGATTAGAACACGTGGACACACCACTTTTATTTGGTTAAGAAGGCCCTGAACGGAGTAAGTGAAGCATCCTAATTTCTTTGATATTTGCATGCGAGCTTGTACATTCTGTTGTTTATAAATTAATACAAGTTTGTGGTCATCACGCCTCTAATGAGACAAGACAATAAGTTACAGGCACTAATGTGTGAACATTTATTGATGTAGACTTTGAATAATGTCATGATGGGAGTCATTTCTATAGGATTTGTGTGTTATCTTAGCATGCACAATGCTACACATGTATTGTTTGTATTTAATTTATTAATTTTAATAATCATTCTTGATTTAATGACATATCCTCCATTTTCATTTTCATTTTTCACACTCAGAGAATTATTTGTTTCGATTAATTTATGAATCTCCAAGTTCCAGCAAAAACAACCATAATAGGGATGGAAGGGTAGATCATGAATATTTCCTTCCATCCAACTTGAGTGCTAGAGCACTAGTAGCAGTTAATACAGGGAAAAAGGCTAAAGATAAAAAGAAGGTGGCGTAGGAAGAGATAAAGAAAATTTTGATGGAGGAGATAGGGCCGCCTCCAGAGAAACCTCTTCCCGGGGACTGTTGTGGCAACAACTGCGAGATCTGCGTGTGGAACACTTACTTCCACAAATTGCAGGAGTACAAGAAGGAAAAGGATTCCATTCTTAAATCCATTTCTCTGCCCTGATTTCCGAAATATTTCACAAAATGTAATTCCAGATCCAGATTGTTAATAGATTGAATCAAATTGAATTTAATTTGGAAATGAACGATTGAATGGTAAATGATTGTCAAAGGCATGCAAAATTGTTTTGCCTTCTTTTTGCCGAAGTATATACAAAAATTGTAAGATCCCTTTGTATAGATTCATGGTATGGGAAGCTATTTATGTGCGAAAGTAGGATAAATAGCTTGAAATACACCTTGACGTGATTTTTTTTTTATTTTTTTCGTCTTTTCTGTCTGGGATATGGTAAAATCTAGTTTTGTGTTTTCAAAATTACTTGTTGAGATTTCATATTGCAAGTGTTTATTTATTTATTTTTATTTTTTTGGGGTTGGGGGGTTGATGTTCTGAATCAATTTCTGACATCTGAAGCAACCAACCATTTCAATCAATGTTCAGATGTTTTGAGTTAGTTTACACAAACATAGTGGCCCTTTTGGCCCTAGTTTTCAAGCCTAAGATCTCATACCATGTGTAGTGACAGAAATTAACTAAATTCTATTAAATCCATAAATTGAAATAGTAAACTTCTACTTCTACGCAAAAACTAAGTAATTTCTTTTAATTAAGCATATTAGCATGTTAAATAAATTAATGAACAACAATTTCATAACATAATAAGAATTACTTAACAAAATAATACAAATTTACCTCTTCTTGATGCTAATTTCTCCATTGACCCGGTTGTCCAGCCTATTCCTTCTGTTGTTGCTTGATGCGCTGACCAACTCTGCCCAAACCAACTATCCTCCCAACCAGCTAGGAGCATCCTGTCCAGCTCCCTATCTCCAGGAAACCAAAATGAATCCGGGCCCCCGTGCCCAAAACCCCCAACAAACCGGTGCCCCCTAATTTTGATTCACCGAAATCCCCCAATGCCAAACTCCTCACACCAGCCATCTCCACCCAAATTCCCTCACAAAAATCTTCCTCCAAAATTCTTCCTCCCCCCCAAAAAAATACCTTCCACCGTAAGACTCTCCCCGTCATATTCCCCCTTCACCGACTCTCTCCCTTTCATTAATTTCCTTATCCATTTATTTATTATCTTATCCCCTTATATTTATTATCTTATCCTCATATTTAATTTCCTATCCCCTCCCGTATACGTAAGTCTTTAACAAATTAATCTTATTAACCCCTTTAATTCTTTACTCAATTAATTAATGAGTCAATTAATAGTTAATTAATCCTTGACAGACCTGAACAAGTAATTAATAATAATTAATTGGTTAATATTATTTAAGAAATAATTATTGTTTAGCTAACTTTTTAGGATAGTTAGATTATTAAATTAATTATAATTAATAATCCTATACATCTACTTAAGCAGAGTCGTTACACTTTAGTTCAGTTACATTCAATACTAAGAGTGAAAACTCCCATATCACTCGTGATCATTCAGCTTCCAAGCGTTTGATCTTCTTCCATTTTTCAATCAACTCCAAAATATTCATAGTAAACGCTAGTGTTAAAGATTCTGAAATTATTCCAAGCAGTTAAGTTGTCCTTCCATGCATGCTCACTGACGATGCTCCTGCATAACTTAACACTTGCAAAATTATTCTTAAATTTTCTTCATGTTATTTTTCATTTTTCAAATATACTAATATATCATCAATGAAAACAATGACAAATTTATCCAAGTATTTACTTCAAATATTATTCATTAAACACATGAACGACGTTGGAGCATTTGTTAAACCAAAAGGAATTACTACAAACTCGTAGTGCCCATACCTTGTTCTAAAATTCATCTTATGAATATCTTCATCTTTTATCCTAGATTTATGATATCCATATCGTAATTCAATTTTATAAAATATCATCGCTCCTCTTACTTGATCGAATAGATCATCAATGTGAGGTAAATGATATTTACTTTTAATGGTTATCTTATCTCTTACTTGATCGAATAGATCATCAATCCGAGGTAAATGATATCTATTTTTAATGGTTATCTTATTTAGTTGACAGTAATCAATACACAATAATAAAGTACCATCCTTTTTATTTACAAAAATTATAGTTGCTTCCCATGGAGACAGACTGGGTCGTATGCATTTTTTATCTATTAATTATTGTAGTTATATATTTAGTTATTTTATCTCTAGTATGTTCATCCTATAAGGAGCCTTAGAGACTGGCACTTCTCCAGGTACTAGATTTATGGTAAAATCTATCTCTCTTTTTGGAGGTATTCCTGGAATTTCTTCCAGGAATACATCTTTAAATTCATTTAAAATGGGAAACTGTGAGATATTAATTTGTTTATTTTATTCCCTGTTGTCTATTACATGCATAGAATATAATTTACAACCTTTATGCACACACTTTTTCTGTTAAAAACCAAATATCAATATAGCATAGAAAAACCTCAGAATAAGTACTCAACGCCTTGAAAAAGAGAGAATTTCAGATAATAAGCCTCTTCGAGGGGGAACCCTCCTTTTACCCCACACAAATGTTCAAGTACAAGATGATTCCAAATGAAAATGTCTCCATGGTATATATAGGAGACTATGAGGTATAATTACAACTAATAGAATAAAGCCAACATAAATAAAATAACATTACTAATGTAATATGCCCCTATTAAGGGGTATTGAGACAATATTAGGGCTTACATTACCCTCCCCATGAGACAAGTGTTTTCCACAACACTTGAGTAACTCTGGATGCTTCTGTATAAAAGACTCATCTGCCCAAGTGGAATCTTCAGCCGGTAGTTTCCTCCATTTAATGAGATACTCTAAAATGGATCTATTCCTCAACTCGCGAATTCTTGTGTTAATGATGGCTTTAGGCTCCAATATGATTTTTCCTTCCTCGTCATGTTCTGGAAATATAGTTTGAACTGGGATCTTGTCACCTATAATCTTCTTTAAGAATGAAATATGCAAAACTGGGTGTACTCGTGAAGATGTAGGCAACTCCAATTTGTATTCCATAGTACCAATATTTTTCAACACCTTATAAGGTCCATAATACTTTGGTGATAATTTATTACCCTTATTGGCTTGCTTGAGGGACATATGTTTGTATCATTGTATTCTTAAAAAGACCCAATCCCCTACTTCAAAACTTCTTTCACTACGATGTTGATGTGCTTGTTGTTTCATGCGATTTTGTGCCATGGTCAGGTTGTCCTTTAATATTTGGAGAACTTGTTGTTGATGATCGATGTGATATTCTACTACTTGAACCTTATATTTTTATTTTAGAGAAGAAGTGATGAAAGGAGGGTGGTATCCATAGAGTGCCATAAAGGGTGTCATTTTTATTGCAGTATGAAAGGAAGTGTTATACCACCATTCTACCAAGGATAACCATTTGAACCATTGTGTTTGTTTATCAGAGACAAAGAAACGAAGGTAGACTTCCAAACATTTGTTTACTATCTTGGTTTGTCCATCAGATTGAGGATGATAGGATGAGCTATGAGCCAATTGAGTACCCAAACAAGAAAATAATTATGTCCAAAAATGTCCAGTGAAGATGGGATCTCTGTCACATACAATAATCTTTGGGATTCCATGTAGCTTTTGAACTATCTCCATGAATGTGGTGGAAACTGTACTAGCTTTGAAGGGATGAGAGAGTGCACAATAGTGTGTGTACTTGGTCAGTCTATCAACAATTACCATGATGACACTCTTTCCTTCAGAATTTGGTAACCCTGTGATGAAATTCATGGAAACCTCCTCCCAGCGTTGATTTGGAATGGCTAATGGTTGTAAAATACCTGGGGTCTTAATTGTTTCCACCTTATTTTATTGGCAAACCAAATATTCTACCACAAACCTTTGAACATCAGTTTTAAGGCCATCCCAAAAAAATCCTTCTTAACTCTATGGTAGGTTTTCAAAAATCCTGAGTGCCCTCTTACTGGAGAGGTGTGCAATTCCAATAGTACCTTTTGTTTATGTTGGGAGTTCTTGCATAAATATAAGCGATTTTTGTACCATAGTGAATCATTTTTCCATGTAAATGTATGTGATGCACTGGAATCCTACTGCAACCTTTGAATGAGAGTCCGTAATTTTTCATCATTCTTCCATTCATCCCTTGCTTCTATTATCCAATTGGGTTGGATGATCGAGATAGCATAGAGAAAGGCCTCAACATATTCATCCTTTCTTGAGAGTGCATTCGCCACAACATTTTTCTTCCCCTTTTTATAGACGATTTCAAAATCATGACCCAATATCTTGGTTACCCATTTTTGTTGTTCTTCTAAAGATAGTATTTGTTCCAAAAAGTATTTAAGACTATCATGATCTGTTTTGACCTTGAAGTTCCTACCTATTAGGTAAGGACATCGTTTATTCAATGCATGTAGTATTGCCATAATTTCCTTCTCATAAATGGGTTTGTGTAAGTCCTTTCCCTTTAGTGATCGACTTTCAAAAGCCAGGGTCCTTCCTTCTTGCATTAAGACAACACCAATTCCATTTCTCGAGGCATCACATTCCACAATAAAGGTTTTTGTTAAGTATGGAGTGTTCAAGACATGAGCTTTGCACATCACCTCTTTAATTTGTTCAAAAGCTTTAGTTGCCTATGGAGTCCATGAAAATGCATCCTTCTTAGTTAGTATCATTAAAGGTGTTGCTATTCTTCCATAGTGTCAAAAAAACTTGCGGTAGTAACCTATCAAACACAAAAATAATCTAAGATTCTTCAATGTTTTGGGAACTGGCCAATCCATCATGGCCTTAATCTTGTTAGGGTCTACCTTGACACCTCCATGAGATACAATATGACCCAAATACTCTACCTCCTTCAACCCAAAGAAACATTTGGATGGTTTGGCATATAGTTGTTGCTTTGTTAGTAGTTGTAGCACCTTTTCAACATGTCACACATGATCCTCCCAAGAATTTCTATAGATTAGTATATCATCAAAAAATACTAACACAAATTTTCGAAGGAAAGGCTTGAAAATGGAATTCATAAACCCTTGGAATGTGGAAGGCGCATTTGTAAGGCCAAAAGGCATGACCAAAAATTTATAATGTCCTTCATGAGTTCGGAATGCTTTTTTTGGAATATCATCTTCCTTCATTCTAATTTGATGATACCCTGAACAGAGATCCAATTTTGTGAAATAGATTGCTCCAGGTATTTAATCTAACAATTCATCAATGATGGTAATGGGAAACTTATATTTAATAGTAATCTTGTTGAGCTCTCTATAATCTCGACACATATGCCATGAGCTATCCTTCTTGAATACCATAACCACTGGTTCAAAGTAAGAACTTTGGCTAGGTCTAATAATTCCAGCCTCTAACATTTCTTCAACCATGTGCTCAATTTCATTCTTCTGGGCATAAAGGTATTTGTATGGCCTGATGTTAGGAGGAACACTCCCAGGAATTAGGTGAATTTCATGATCATGATTTTGAGTGGGTGGAAGACCTTTAAGAATACTTTCAAATACTTTGGAATGCTTATCAATGATCCCTTGGAGATCTTGAGGAATAGATGGCTTAGATTTTTGAACATCTAGTGAGTGTAGTTGTGCAATAACACCTTGATGCCCCTTTTTCAATAATTTTGTCATGCCATTAGAGATTATCACCTTACCGGGTTTCCTTTTGATACCTCTTAACTCAATTTATTTTCCTTCCAATGAAAATTTCATGAAAAGTTATTGAAAATTAAAATCCACTATTCCTAATGATTGTAACCATTGGATTCCTAGTACAACATAAACACCACCCATGGGTATAGAAATCATTGGACTATTCATTACATATTCCCCCATAGTAATATTGATCTTATTGTATATTCCTAAGAAATTGATAGTTCCTCCATATGCAATCATTACTTGAAACTCTCGTGTTGGATATACAAAGCAATTGAGAGATTTGGCTAATTTATAGTGAATGAAATTATGAGTACCGCGAGAATCAATTAGGACTATTACCTTTTTATTTTTGATTTATTCCTCAATCTTGAGGGTTTGAGGAGTGCTAATTCCAGCCAATGCATTACACAATTTTGTGGGAGTCAACTCTTTAGATGAAATTGCTTCCACGTTTTCACGTTGAAATGGTTCTTGTTCTTGTTCTTATTCCTCTTCACAATCTATGTAGAATAATTTCTTTTCACCACACTTATGTCCCTTACTGTACTTGATTTCACAATTAAAGCATCAACCTTTTTCTTTTCTTTCCTCCAATTGTTGAGGTGTCAACCTTGTAGGTTGAGGTGTTTTAGAAGAAGGAGCATTATTCTCTATATAGATGTTAGGATTGGTCCTTCTAGTAGCCATAGCCATATTTTTACTTTCAACATTTCTTGCCACCTTAAATTCATTCTCCAATGATTTGGGTTGCCAAAGGCAAACCTCATATTGAATTTTATCCTTTAAAGTTCCTATGAATACGTCAATCAGGTGCTCATATAGAATATATGTTACCTTTATATTCAATCTTTGGAAGTTCTCAATGTTCTCGGTTACTAAACCCTTTTTCTTGAGATTTATCAATTGGATAAAGAAGGTATTTCTCCTTGTATCCTCATAGTGTGCTATCATTTATTCCATGAAAATTGTCCAAGTGACGAGTGATTTTCCTGAACAAAGCCATCAATACCATATAAATTGATTGGATTCTAAATATAAAGAAACAATTCATACCTTTTGTATATGTGGCACATTATTTAGATCAAAGAATTTCTCCATCTGAAGTATCCATGTGATTGGTTCCTTGCCATCAAACTTCCTCATATCGATCTTAGGAACGTGGTTTGTCTTCAACCCAATGGTGGAGTTTCTCCATTCTTGATTCACATTCCTTGTTTCCTCATCATGAATTTCATGGGATACATTTTCACTTTCAGGTGTCGCCTCTATTAGGAAATTTTTCAATCCTTCCATGATCTCCCCTTTTAAACCATACATCTTAGTATCCAATTTAGCTTCCATTGAATCTATCATATCTTGTAGTTCATCTTTGATTATTGTCTTCTTTTGTAGATCATTTATGTCCCTATGCATTTCTTCACCTTCATCAAGAGTCCAAGTAGGATTGTTTGGAGGCTTATTTTGTGTAGAAGTTCCCTTTTTCGGTGGCATGTTGCCCAAGTATCACTTTAAACCATCATTTTGAGGTGGTTCTGCTAGACAGTTTTCATTTTATTGTATCTCCAAAATTTCAGCCCTTCTGAGTATGAACTATTATTTTTTGTAGGTCTCTGATATTTCTTCTCTTCAATTAAACAATTTTGATAAAAATTGGATGTGCCAAGTGGATTTTACTGTAACTTCCCTGCAACTTGCTCAGTTTTGTCCTTTCCAGGAGATCTCACTTGTATAGCGTGCCTCGCACAAAATAATTGATATAAAATTCTGAAACTACGACCAGAACTACTACGATCTGTCCACCATCCAATGAAACTAGTATCACTCAATTTGGATACTCTAGGAAGCATTTATGATTGTTTTACCCAGAAAACCTTCTTGAGACTAGTCAGATACCCTATTTTCCACAGGGTGTATATATAAACTTAAGATGACCCAGAAGCTGCAATTGCTACAAAATATACCTTACTAATTTTTGAGAATATGGTCTAGAGTTCAGGGTCTGAAATGTTACACAAGGTTTTTTAGAGTGAAAATTCTGCAATGGCTCAATTTAGGATGATTTCATAACCCTATCTTATAAAGGTTGTATCTCCAAAAGTATAAGGTATCAGGAGCTGAAATGTTAACCCAACGTACCTTGATCTGTCTACTAAATATCCTCCAAGACATTCCTTCTAAATCATTGTAGAAAAAACGTTATAGAGAAAATTACATGGTGTCTCAGATGTAGCAGCAAAACCCCAAGACCTTGAGCTTTGATACCATATGTTAAGAACCAAATATCAATATAGCATAGAAAAACCTCAAAATAAGTACACAACGCCTTAAAAAAAAAATCAGATAATAAGCCTCTTTAAGGGGGCAACCTCCTTTTACCCCACACAAATGTTCAAGTACAAGATGATTCCAAATCAAAATGTCTCCTTGGTATATATAGGAGACTAGGAGGTATAATTAAAACTAATAGAATAAAGCTCACATAAATAAAATAACATTACTAATGCAATATGCCCCAATTAAGGGGTAATGAGCCAATATTAGGGCTTAATATTTTGATTTGTAATTCTGATATTTCTCGAACATAAACTATTTTCGGTATCCCCTTAATATTAACAACATTACCAGTATTTTTTGTGCACAAAAATGTCTTATTATAAAATTTTAGTATCACTCTATGTTCTTCCAACCAATTCATACCAATCAAGAAATCATAATACCCCAAAGGAAAAACATTCAAGTCGGCATAAGTTTTAAAATCATTCATAATAAATTCACATTTGCCAACAATTTCGGTTACTTTCCTTTTTGTACTTGTACCAAGTTGAAGTAACGATGACTTTTCAAATTTAGTTTTCTATAATTTGCAAATCTTCACAACTTTAGGTTAAATATGACTTAAACTAGCACAAGGGTCAATCAAAATGGAGGTTAGCTCATTATTTAGTGTACCTACTAATTCCACCATAGAAGTATGATGATATTCTTGTCTATTTTCCAATCATGCGCTCATTTTTGGAATGTTCCTTGCAATTTATTAAACTGTAAAAGCTTCATGGACAATATGCAAGCTGTTGTTTTTTTTTTTCCTGAGCGGATAATCCTTGTTATACTGTGGGTCACCACACTCCAAAAATTTCAAAGGTTATATTTGTGTTTTATTTTTATTATAAACAATAATTGGTTCTTTATCCTTATTCCTAGATTGATTATAAGGTTTATTACCTTTATACTTAATCCCTTGATAACTTCATTGATGATTTCCAAAATTCTTATTATAAAATTGTGGTCCTTTTCCTTTCTGTTCAAATTTATTGTGCTTTTTATCTTTCGAGTTGTTTACATTCTAATTTTTATTTTTATTTTGTTCATAACTGAAATTCGACTTCCTCATTGCTTTTTTTAAAGTTTTAAGATTGTCATATTCAATTATTTCTTTATAAATAGGATGTAGAAAACTTATAAAACATTGAATCTTTGGATTTTCATCAACAATATAAGGCACATAACAAAGAAAACCTAATAACTTACTAGATAAATCCTTCATCGTCATACTTCCCAGTTTTAAATCATAAAACTCCTTAGCTTTTTCTTCGTAATATTGTTCTAACAAGTATTCTCTTTTAAAATATTTCTTAAAAGTTCTCCAAGTTACATATAATTCTTTAATATGTTTTACCTTTTTATATATTTCCACCAAATATAAACTTTCCCAATCAAATTATATATTTCCATTTTCACTTTTAATTCACTAGAATAATTATATATTTGGAAGTATGACTCATTATAATTTCTACTTTCGTTTAGATTCACCTAGATATTTTGTTCTAGAATTGTCTTGTTCCACATTATCGTGATGTTTGGGATGATAACCCCCTTCTCGTGACATACAAAATTTTTTCCTTCTCTGTATAGCAATAAAACAAGAAAAGTTTCTTTTCTCCATGTGTAATAATAAGTGAGAAGAAAATTCATAAATTTTGTGAATCTACATTTTGAAAAATAAAGAGTAAGATGAACTAATGCTATGATAATTTATAACTAATCTCATTATTATGTTGAGCCCGTTTAGGCCAAGTGTTGAAACTTCATATTTGATACCATTTTTTCACAAACCCTAGATTATTAAAATTTTTTTTAACATAAATGCAATTTACATGTCTTGAAACATTTGTATGCTACACCTTAGGGTTTCTATTAATCATGTAGTCTCATAATGATAAAATTAATAAAACCTATAGGTTTTTTTAAGCTATGATAATCAATCTTGATAATTAAGGACTTATATAGTAATGTTATTGATTAAACTTGTTAACATTATAAGCTTTTCAATATGCATCCTAAGTCCTTCAATTAACATTATATATGTACACATATTTATAGCATAGTATAATAATCTTATCAATTATGTTATTAACATTATAAGTCTTTCAATATGCATCCTAAGGCCTTCAATTATCAATATATACATATCTCTATAGCATCATCGTTCTTTATAAATAAAAAAAGATGCATACTATATAAATCTAAAAAGGGAAAATGGTATACGACATTGGTTTTCTTTATACCAAATTTAAACTAGAATAATTCCTATGTTCTTATGACAAAAATGCGCATTAATTAACACTTCAATGTAATTGAAGTTATCCGTTGTATAATGTTAACAGTTGTTATGATTGTCGTCCTTTGCAAAGGTATGTGGGAAACACATGGAAAAGGTTAGGTGAAGTGTTGTCGAGATTTAATGAGAATGGATTACAACAAGATCCTAGTTGTTTCTCCTTAACATGTGTTACCTCGTTCCATCACCACCTAGAGGTAGTACCAAATATCAGTTTCAACGACAAATTGGGATTCTTACGAGGTTTGTCCAAAATCCTAAGGTAATTCATTTCGCTCGTCCGATTTACTATTGCTCTGTTTAATGAGATCTTTAATGAGTAAAGCTATGTGTCTCACTATGTAGTCACTATACTAATGAGGATCCATCCTGTGCTTACTCTACGCAAATAATCACATGTTTAAACTCTCTCTTTGTGGTAGGTTTCCTTGTGAGTTTTCTCTGCACGTGGTGTTCGTCCCTGGAAATTATTTTTTACAAGTTGTTGTTCATGCTTCGAAGTTTTTTCCACTATAGGAATGGTTTCCCTCCAAGGAAGACCAAACGTTCCTCTTACTGTAAGTATCATCAAGATTTTAAGTCTTTCTACTTCTATTTATATTATTTTTCATAAGTCTTGAAGCTAACAACAATCGTTTTTTTTTTAGGTCAGGTTTAATGCTAAATGTAAGGGCATTCTTTCATGGAGTCATTATAGTCATGTCCATACTCACACTGGTAAGTGATTTATAAGCTTAGGTTAGTTGCATAGTTTAAATCCTCAATTTTGCTTCACGATTAACTTAGTAGAATGAACAAGAACCACTAACATACACTTGTTGCTTTTGTTTTTGGGTCAAAACCAAATGACATGAATGACAATGTTCAAATCGAAATCAGGGGTGACATTATTATTACAATTATGTTTTTTTCTCATGGTTTTACTCTCTCGGATTCAATGCTACAATTATCAACTCAATTTGTATATCAGTGTAACATTCCTCTCTACTGAGCCCACTTTTATTGACATATTATTTGAGGAAACTTGCGTGCAAGTGATCCGGTTGTGGTATATTATTATCTCCTTTCGATTATGGGTTATATATGATGATGATGATGTGGTGTGACTTATTTTTATTTTGATGTATATATATTGGCAGATGTTATTAACAAGTTGTTTTGAGTGTGCAAGACACATGACAGGTTATGGATGTTGATGGCATCAATGGTATTCTTTGGACTCTTTATTAAGTGAGGGAGTGGATTGTATTTGTTTGAGTATTTCATTTTATGCACATGTGATATATGATTGATTTCATTATGATTTATGTATATGGATTATTGACAGTGTGTTTGTTAGTCGATGCAGACTTGATGATGCTTGCTAATCCGACTCACATAAGGAGTAAAGGGGTCATGCACCTAGACCATACATTTGAGAGAGAGGTGTGGCAGTGTACCTGTGACAGCCTACTAGTACTCCTGCCATGAATTGAATTGTATGTTAACAATTACCTAGTTCGAGAGGTACACGATGTTGTGAGGGAGGAATGAGAATTTTGTTCACGAATATTTCTAAGGGGCACACAATAAGGCAGAGTTCCTATTACTTAGAATCCCTTAGTCTCTCACAAGGTTGACCGAGTGGAGTGTTGACTCCAAGGGTCACAAAAAATTCCAAAACCAGTCGAAGGCATGTGGAACCCTTCGATCACGTAATTGTGTCTTGAAGGGAAAGTCACGTAATTAAAACATGAGTCAATAAATATAGGTGTCTTAGAAAAAATTGAAATGGTTAGAGTGTGTTAGAATAAAATAATTAATTAATCAATAAATTATAATCTTAGAAGCCTAAAAAGAGTCTAATCCTAATTATAAGACTATGTCTGAGTCTAAGTTTAATTAAGAGACTACTTATAAAATATTAAATAGATTAAAAGAATTGAGATAAAATAAAACTATAGGAAAAATGTGATTAAAATTTAAAGGTAGGATAAAATGCACATATGTGCATGAAATAAATAAAAAGGGTTTTAAAATAGAAACAAATAAAACATGAGAGAATAGGTGTACACATACAATAAGTATATCGAGTCAAGCTACCACTAAGTCTAACTAGAAGAAGACTCTTAATCCAATTCTAGCTAAGATCTAGTTAAGGTAAACTTATTATATGAGAATCTGGGGAACAAAGAGACAACTAAGAGTGAAAATAGGACCACATTGGAGAATGTGAGGGATATTGGCTTTTTAAATAAAATAAAAAAGGAATTACTTGTACAACTTGGTGAGAGGGTGACAAGTGTGTCTGTGAATAATACTAATTAAATTAATTAAAAATATAATTAATTGTGCATGAGGACATGTGTCATTGAGGATTTTTCTATAAAATAGATGTGGTATAAGGGAAATGGATCTCACTTAATCTTGGTAATATTATCCTTCAAAAAAATTGTGAACTTCGTTTTACTTGTGAGAGTTGGGAAATCAAGCTTGGAGAAAGAATGGAAGCTCTTCCTTGCGAGACAATCCTTGGAGATATTGTTTGTTGGTTTCTTGTGTGTCGCCCCTTTGCGACTCCAGGGGATAAGGGGAAAGAAGAGTACCCCTAGCATTGGTTGAGAGGTATTGGTGAAGTTTTGATGATTAGCAACCAAGAGCGAAGAAGGATCACAAGACCTTGAATGACATATTAAAATATCATTCTTCATTGGTTCCGGTATTTTATTAATGAATTTTATATTTTCAAAGAGTAATTTTATATTTTAGAAACTTATGAAATAATAGTTGCTGGAAAAATGTATTGTATCTATGGATAAAAACTAAAAATATATATATAATTTGATCGAAGAGTCAATGTACTTTTAGCAATTGAATTTTCATGATTCGCTGCAAATTAACTTACAACTTAGAAATTTTAAAATCTTTAATCCCTCCCAAATAAAATATCAACTATTAAATTTAGAAATTTTTATAGTGATTATCAAGTAAATTTCAATTCGGAGAATTTTAATTGCATACAGTCACCAACATTTGGGCATTGTGAAATTATTGTCATTTACGTAAAATAGAATCCGTTGGTCACCCTAAAAATAAACTTGTTGAAATCTGAGAGATTTTAGTTTAATATAGTCGTTGTTGTCATGATGTAATCATTTAACCGCCTCCATGCAAATGGTAAGTCAGTGGCTTGAACTTTCAAGACTCGAGACACCATCAGTGGATTTGTTAGTAATAGTCGCCTTAGCCTTTGCAGGCCACGAGACACCATCACTTCCTTGATTAATCTTTTTATAAGATTGAAGAGGAATTTTTGTTTGTATATATACCTGAAACAAATTGTAATTGATGATGATTTTGAAAATATTTTGGAATCGAAGTTGACATTGTTTATTCGGAGGTGTTCTCTCTGTTAATACTTTGTTTTTTATTTGATTTTGTAAACTCATTTTGTTCCTTGATCGCATTCGCCATATTATTTTTAATTTGATTAAACACAATAATTATTTGATTTTACCAATTGCGAACTCGGTCTCATATTTATTTGGAGTTTACTTATTGTGTGGAGTTTATTTAGTGCACAGATTTTATTTATTGCGTGAAGTTTACTCACTGCACGGATTTTATTTAGTGTGCCGAATTTATTTACTGCACGGAGTTTATTTAGTTCGCAGATTTTATTTGTTGGTTTTATTCAAGTGTTTGCATGAGCCGAAACTTGAACTCTTGTTTGCCCTCTGGTTTTTACATTTGGTATTCGAGCTGGCAGTCTATCGTATACAAAATCCTGTCAGTTGCTCATTTCAGCACAGATAATTCATGTTGGTGCCCAATTTGACTTTCCTATTTTTCTGCGTGAAGGTTTATTTGATTTCTTTCAAACTTTTATAAATGACTGCATCTGGTAGTAGTTCTTCTCAAATCCAAGTTCTTGTTCTAAGAGAGAAGACATATGACTCTTGATATATTCAGATGAGGACAATTTTTCATTCTCAGGATTTGTGGACTTATGTTATTGATGGTTATGTCGATCCAGCTGATGCTGCAACATAATTGGCTCTGTCTAATGTTGATCGTGTTTTGCTAAAAGAAAATAGGAAGAAGGATAATAAAGCTCTTGGATTAATCCAGCAAGGATTAAATAAATCCATTTTTATGAATATTTCTAGAGATGCATCTTCAAATATGGCTCGAGACATTCTTGAAACCAATTATGAAGGTGTGTCCAAGGTGAAGACAGTCAAGTTACAGAATTTGAGAAGGGATTTTGAAAATCTGAGGATGAAGGATAATGAAAGTGTTGATACTTTCATGAATCAAGTAATGAGTGTTTTGAACCAACTCAGTTAGTATGGAGATGATTTTGAGAATAAAATATTTATTGAGAAAGTGTTGAGAAGTTTGCCCAAGAAGTTTGAACCTGTTGTGGTACCCATAGAGGAATTTAAGGATTTAAGTCTAATGGAAATTGATGAATTAACTGGTTCTCTTGTTGCTCATGAATCTAGGATATCTAGATATGAAGAAGGATCCATGGAGCATTCTTTCAAATCCCAATTGCATGTTACCAAAGGCAGAGGTAAAGGAAGATATTATAATTATGGAAGAGGAGGTTGATTTTCTGGTCAAAGGGACAACAAAACTGAATCAGTGTCTCAGGAGAAGTCTCAATAGATTCCTCCTAATTTAAGAGGGAGCAACAAAAAACCTTGGTACCAAGAAAATCAGAGGTATGATAAATCTAAAGCACAATGTTATTATTGTAAGAAGTTTGAGATTTTTGCTAACAAATGTTGGAAGAAGCAGGCAGATGCTGGAAAGCAGTCTGCACATATCACAAATGAGTCCGAGGATAATCAAAATCCTGTGTTCTTGACTTCTATTTCCACTCAAGAAAGTGCTAATGATGTTTGGTTTTTGGATAGTGGTTGCAGTAACCACATGACTGGTAATAAGGATTTATTTTCTTCTATTGATACTAGTATCCAGTCTGAATTAAAACTGGGAAATGATTGTAAGGTTACAGTTAATGGTAAAGGTGTAGTTTGAGTTTACCCTAAGGATAATCAGAAAATAAATATTGATGATGTTTATTTTGTGCCTGGTCTAAAATGCAATCTTATTAGTGTTGGACAACTGATGGAGAAAAAATACAAAGTGTTCTTCAAGAAAAAGGTATGCACAATCTATGATAAATTTCCTAGCAAACAGTTGATTGCAAGAGTAAAGATGATTGAGAATAGAATTTTTCCACTTGTTATGAGAAATGATTTGAGTGGTTCTTTGAATGCTTATAAAGCTGAAAGTTTAGATGAATCTTGGTTATGGCATTTGAGATATGGTCATTTACATTTTGGTGGATTAGATTTGTTACAGAAGAAGCAGATGGTAAAGGGGTTTCCCTCTATTTAGCAACTTGCAAGATCTTGTGAGAGTTGTATACTTGGGAAGCATCAAAAAGAGAAATTTGTTTCAGGAGTTTCTTACAGAGAAAAGGCTCCATTGGAAATTGTCCACACGGATTTGTGTGGACCTATGCAAACACCTTCTTTGATTGGTAGTGTTTATTTTATGAATTTCATTGATGATTTCAGTAGGAAGACTTGGTTGTATTTGTTGAAACTAAAATCTGAAGCCTTTGAAATTTTCAAGAGGTTTAAATCTATGGCTAAGAATGAGAGTGGTCGAACCATTAAGATCCTTAGGTTTGATAGAGGAGGTGAGTATAAACTAAATGAATTCATTGAATTCTGTGATTCTCATGGAATTAAAAAGAATTTCACCGCTCGTTATACTCCACAGCAGAATGGAGTAGCTGAAAGGAAGAATTGGACTATCATGGATATGGCTTAAAGAATGTTGAAAGAGAAGCATCTTTCAAATGAATATTGGGGAGATGTAGTTATTTGCTCTATTTTTATCTTGAATAGAAGTTTGACCAAGAACATGAGGAATTGTGTATTTCAGGAAGCCTGGGATGGTAAGCCTTGCAATGTTTCTCATTTCATAATTTTTGGATCTATTGTGTTTGCACATGTACCTACAGAAATGAGGAGGAAGTTGGATGACAGAAGTGAGAGATGTATATTTGTTGGATACAATGAAGAGTCTAGGGCATATAAACTCTACAAGCCCATCACCCAGAAATATGTAATCAACAAAGATGTTCAATTTAAAGAAGATGACGCTTGGGATGGAAGTATTGAAAAATAAATATTAGAGGGAGTTGTTTTACCCCATGATGTAGGAGATCTCTCCACGTTAGCCAACCAGTTAGCCAACCACGCCAGTGAATTAAAATTGCACGCTAAAAGAGAGGCGCAACCTCATATAAATTTGAATTCAATGTAATTTAAATGCTTATGTTGTTGAGCCAGGAAGTCGTGCCTTTGTGCAGGCGTAGAGTAGATCAGCCTTTAATGTGTGTAATGGATGAGATATAGATCTGATTCTGGACTAGACAACTCATTCAATGTAATTGAATAGGGTGGGTGAATTTGGAGGGAAGCGCTCGAAGAGCCCCCTCAGGTAAATAAGATTTCATATCTCATTTTGAAAAAGTTGTAATGGTTGTAAGAGTAGAGCCAGAGAGAGCTCGAGAACACCTTGTAATTACAAGCATTTTCCATTTAATATAAACAGAGCAGTTTTTCCTGCATTATTTTGTGTTATGTGGATGTCTATGTGTGTTCTTTATTTGTGTTGTAGATGTATACTGTAGTTGTGAATTTGCAGGAGTGTGTTTGATTTCGAGGGTTGAAGGTATTTGAGGCTTCACACCAGGAGGGTGTGACAGAACACTGCGGATTCTGAGAGCCGTGCATGAAGGTTTCACTTCTGAACACTGCAGTTTCAGAAAAAGACGTGCTGTGGCACAGCAACTGGAATCAACAACTCAGAGGAAGAAGACCTCAAGGTTGTTGAACACCTTGAAGGCAAGGTTGTGTATGAGAACACAGTTGCAAACAGAATCGTGGACGATTCTGTGAAGCTTTTCCAAGTGGGTATTGAGCACAGGCACAAGATGCGTTTGGAGGAACTATGTTGTGAGTCCATAAGAGACAGAATCAGTGAGGATTCTGAGAGCTCTGCCAGGTGGGCATTGAGCATATGCGTTTTGGTGCATTTGAGGAAGAACTCTAGTGAGAGTTTGAAGAAGAAAACAAAATCATTGAGGGTTCTATAGAGCTCTACTGGGAGGGCATCGTGCAAGTGCAATGAGTGCACGAAAGAAGACAGAATTATTGAACGTTCTGTGAAAGGAAGACACTCTGTCAGGTGGGCATTTGAGTCTGTGTGAAGATAGGCATATAAAGAAGAGAACTCTTTGAGTTCTGTAACTTGAAGAAGGGTCCACTGAGGGATCTTCATAGGGTTGTTGAACACCCTGATAGTCTTAGCTAGAGGTTGCCTGAGCAAATAGAGTGTCAGGAGGCTGTTACATTCTCCATCTGCGGGAGAAAGGAAAGAAATAGTAGAGTTTCCTTGGAGTTCGAAGCCACAAGAAATATAAGGAGGAACAACACTTTCATATGCGGAGGTGAACTCAAAGTCGAGATATCAGAGGAGGAAACAGACAAAGGTTGAGGCCTTTGGAAATTCAAAATTTGTCCTAAGGTTGGGAAGAAAGTGCACAAATCTCAGGAGAGAGCACAACATCCATCATATCGGCTGAAGACGAATATCTGGACCATCAATTTTCACATCCAAGAAGGTGCACAGGAGAAGTGCGCGGGAGAAACAATCTGTACCGTTAGATCTGGGAGAATTTTTTTTCCAGTCGTTAGATTTGGCGAGAAGCGAGGAGGTTACGACTGGTTTTCCAAGGTGCAAGCCTTGAAGATTGGGGGATCGTTGGATGTTCCCATAGATACTCGTCAACCATTGGATCAGGAGAAGATGCTCAGAGTTTAGCCTCTAGAGGAGCACCGAGGAGAGAGGATCTGGGTCGTTAGATCTTGAGCAGATACACGTTAGTCATCAGATCAAACAGGAGCTGCATGAGGTTTACCATCGGGACTTTATCCATCGACATATCGAGAGTCACGAGGATAAGAAATTTGAGACACTTCAATTCTCGAAACACCGGAGTGATCTGGACCGTCCGTTAGTGGAGACACATCGCAGAGATCGAGGCATCGGGAGTCGGGACATCGATATTCTCGTGGACAAGAGATCGGAGAAGTCCACTTTGAAAACCCTGGTATAATATGAGTCGTCCGTTGGGGAGATAGGTGTCAGAAATCCAAAGAGAGTTGGCATATTGGCTATCAGGAAGTCGGAGTTCCTGAGGTCGAGAAAGTCTCGAAATCCCGAAGAAATCGGTACTGTCCATCAGAGGAGGACGCATGGCAGCGATCGAGCACCACCGGGGAAAGCTCCGACAAGAGGTCGTTCATCGGTAAATCGAGATTTAGAGTATCGTGAGTCCCGCGGACAGGAAGTCCAAGCATTTCAGAATCACGAAATCCGATACCCCGATAAAGGGAACAACTCTATTGTGAGGGGCCAGCTGTCAGCATGTCGGCATATCGACTCCATCGGAGAATAGGGAATCGCGGGGACAAGGAGTCCATACATTATGGAACTTCGAAGTCCGAAACCCAGACGAGAGGTAAGGTTGTGGTCACGGGGACATGGGTCATGTGGACCGAGGGTCTAGCCCAGAGGATAGCCAGGCGAAGGCGCATCGGGAATCAGAGTATCGCGGATCCCGTGAGCGAAGGGTTTGTTCATTTCAGTATCGCGAACCCCGAAACTATGATAGGAGGAATCTCGATAGAAGTATATGGCTACGGTCATACGAGAGGTGGTCGCGTGGACCAGGGCTTAGCCAAGGGGGCTAACACGTGAAGAGCGTGTCAGGATTTGAGGGATCGCGAATCCTGAGGATGATTTTATTTGGACATTGGAAAGTCCGAAACCCCGATGAGGAGGTATGGCTATGGTCATATAGAGGGAGGTCGTATGGAGCCAAATACTAGCCTAGTGGACTAGCGAAAGTTGGGGCGCATTGCGATTCGAGGGATCGCGGATCCAAAGGGAAATTGCATTTTGGCATTGAAAAGCCTGAAACTCCGACGAAAAGGATATATGGCTACGGTCATATAAGAGGCTAGTCATATGGACTAGAGGGCATAGCCAAGAGGGCTAAGGCCGGGTAGAAATCTCATCGGTGATCAGGGAATCGAGAGTAAAGGAACTCTTGACAGCGGAAAGGACGAAACCCTGAAAACCCCGAAATTAAGATCGGGAAAAGTCACAGGTGCATGTAGAGGCTGTGATAGGGTGAAGAAAGGACCTATGGACCGGTTTTTTCATAGGGATTCCATTGGAATTCCAACGAGCCGCTTCAGCTCATCAGAAGGGGATTTTTTATTGATCCTGTGAGTAGGCGAGGAGTTGTCGTAGGAAGCTCGCCGCCTACATCAAGTGGTATCAGAGCTTTGTTCTTGTCTGTATATTTCAGGCAAGAGAGGCAAGAGATAAAGAGCACTTTGATACACATTAAGTGGTATCAAAGCTTTGTTCTTATCTATATATTTCAGGTAAGAGAGGCAAGTGATAAAGAGAACTCTGATACACATCAAGTGGTATTAGAGCTTTGTTCTTGTCTGTATATTTTAGGCAAGAGAGGCAAGAGATAAGAGAATACTCTGATACACATCAAGTGGTATCAGAGTAGGAAATTCATCTGTATATTTCAGGTGAAAGAAGACAAAGTTGTTGAGGACTCTGTAAGGATTTTTTTGCAGGTAGGAAATGATCAAGGAGGCAGTCAAGAGGACTGTAAGTGAAGCTGGAAACACTCGGGATGCAGAGTGACAGCAGGTTTTCTAGGAAAGCAGGCAAATATAGCACCATGTTTACTGAAGACCATAGGCATGCTGGGAGGAAGAACAAGGTTGAAAATCTTATAGGGATGGATATATATCTCATTGATATAAGAGCGGAGATGAAATGGATTGTGTTGAAGATGTATCTAAACGCGAGGATAGATGAGCTCGAATTGAAGTTGCGGCAGGATAAGAGGCCGAGATGGGTGTATGAGTGGGCCATAAAGAAGGCAAAGAAAAATTGTCAGTCAAGGAGTTGATGGTTAGAAGACAGTGCAGGTTGTTAAAAATATGGTTGAGGTATGATGAAAAACTCAAGGCCACAGAGGAAAATATGATTTATGTCTGTGAACCAAAGACTGGGAGAAGTCTCGATGATTTTGAAAATGAATTTGGATCAGCTGAGGATATCAAGCACTGCCAGGAGGGCAGAGAAGAAATTCCAGAATGCCAGGTGGTCAATGGGTTGAGATCGTTGCGGGATATCAGAGACTATCATGAGGACAGCCAGGGAATTTCACATTGCTAGTTGGGAAATGAATTGAGGTCGCTGCGGGATCTCGAAGACTGCCAGGAGGGTAGCGGAAGCATCTCAGATTGTCAGGTGGGCAGAGATGAGAATTCAAGACTGCCTAAAGGTCTCATGGACTCGGGGGTGAGTTCAATTTAGCAAGGAGTGTTGATGAAGATGGGATCAATTGATCTCATAGTCTGCTAGGAGGGCAGCAAAGACATCCCATATTGCTAGGTGGGCAGGGATGAGCAAGTGAATTTTGATCAGCCCAAGGAGCTGACAGAACAGATGAGTCTATCTGAGAGTCTCATAAACTCAGAGGTGAGTGTGGATCAACATGTGCAACTGATAGAAGAGGACAGTCTGAGGAGCCTTATGATGATTGGGGGAATTGGAATATTCCTACCATTTTCCTAGAAGGAGGTAGAAATCTATGTTGCAGGTGTAGCAACAGCCGCAGAAGAATAGTCAACTGTGACTGTCAAGGAAGAAGAAGAATTGGCGCAGAATTTGGAAGCTTCCCAAGCAGAAGAAAAAGAAGACGAAGAAGAAAATGAGCGTTCTGAGGAATGGCTCAATAATTTCGGCCAGGGAGCTGAAAAGAAAGAAGCTGTAGCACTAAAGCTAGCAGCAAAGGAAGCCAAAGAGCGAGCAGGCAGAATTATCACTCCATGGGCGATGGAGCTAGAGATGCTGGAGGATTGGTTGAACAATCCAGAGCCAATAAGAGAACTAACAAAAGTGGAGCTGTCAGGGAAGGTGATTGAACAACAAGATAGTCAAAGGGAGACTGCAGAGCTGAATTCTACAGCAGAGTGGCAACTTGAGGCCACAGATGAAGATGAAGAGGAGGGCATGGGAGATCATGATGATCTACCCATGTGCCAAAAATTTGTGCAGCTGAGGAGACTGCATGAATGGGACCAGCCATGGGAGAAGTTGGATGAAGTGATCGAAGATATCATAGAGTTGATGATCCTATCAGTAGAGACTACCAGCGAGGAGAGGTTGAGCAGAAGAGAAGAACCAACAGTAGCAGCGCAGAAGCAGAAGCAACAACAAAATGGAGCATATGGGAAGCTCCAGATATTTGTTTGGGATCCAGGAGGATTTCCAAAAATTGAGAGGGGAAGATCATGAGCAGGAGCTCATGATATTGTAGCTGAGGAGTGTGATGCAGGAGCATCTCTCCACATCAACCAGCCAGCGAGCCAGCCACGCCAGGGAATTCAAATCGCACGCTAAAAGAGAGGCGCAGCCTCATCTAAATTTGAATTCAATGTAATTTCAATTCCTAGGTTGTTGAGCTAGGAAGTCATGCCTTTGTGCAGGTGTAGAGTAGATCGGCCTTTAATGTGTGTAATGGATGAGATCTAGATCCAATTCTAGACTAGACAACCCATTCAATGTAATTGAATAGGGTAGGTGAATTTGGAGGGAAGCGCTCGAAGAGCCCCCTTAGGTAAAATAGATTTCATATATCATTTTGAAAAATTTGTAATGGTTGTAAGAGTGGAGCCAGAGAGAGCTTGAGAACACCTTGTAATTACAGGCATTTGCCATTTAATATAAATAGAGCAGTTTTTCCTACATTATTCTGTGTTATGTGGATGTATGTGTGTTATTTATTTGTGTTGTATATGTATTTTGTAGTTGTGCATTTGCAGGAGTGTGTTTGATTTCCAGGTTTGAAGGTCTTTGAGGCCTCACACCAGGAGGGTGTGACAGAACACTGCAGGTTCTGAGAGCCATGCACGAAGGTTTCACTTCTGAATGCTACAGGTTCAGACAAAGACGTGTTGCGGCACAAGAACTGGAATCAACAACTCAGAGAAAGAAGACCTCAAGGTTGTTGAACACCTTGAAGGCAAGGCTGTGTATGAGAACATAGTTGCAAACAGAATCATGGAGGATTCTGTGAAGCTCTGCCAAGTGGGTATTAAGCACAGGCCCAAGGTGCATTTGGAGGAACTTTGCTGTGAGTCCAGAAGAGACAGAATCACTGAGGATTCTGAGAGCTATGCCAAGTGGGCATTACGTATATACATTGTGGTGCATTTGAGGAAGAAATCTGCTGAGAGTATGAAGAAGAAAACAAAATCATTGAGGGTTTTGTAGAGCTCTTCTAGGAGGGCATTGAGAAAGTGTAAGGATTGCACGAAAGAAGACAAAATTACTGAACGTTCTATGAAAGGAAGACACTCTGCTAGGTGGGCATTTGAGTCTGTGTGAAGATAGGCACAGGAAGAAGATAACTCTTTGAGTTCTGTAATTTAAAGAAGGGTCCACTGAGGGATCTTCATAGGGTTGTTGAACACCCTGATAGTCTCAGCTAGAGGTTGCCAGAGCAAACAGAGTGCCAGGAGGATGTTACATTCTCCATCTGCGGGAGAAAGGAAAGAAAGAGCGGAGTTTCCTTGGAGGTCGAAGCCACAGGAAAGATCAAGAGGAACATCGCTTTCATACGTGGAGGTGAACTCGAAGTCGAGAGCTCGCAACAGGAAATAGACAAAGGTTGAGGCCTTTGGAAATTCAAAATTTGTCCCAAGGTTGGGAAGAAAGTTTGAAAAGCTCAGGAGAGAGAACAACAACCGTCAGATCGGCTGAAGAGGAAGATCTGGACCGTCAGGTTTCACGTTCAGGAAGGTGCACATGAGAAGCGCGCGGGAGAAACGATCTGTACCATCAGATCTGGTAGAAAAATCCCGTCAGTTGTCAGATTTGGCAAGAACCGAGGAGGTTATGACTGGGTTTCCAAGGTGCAAGGTTAGGAGATTGGGGGACCATTGGATGTTCGCACAGATACCCGTCAACCATTGGATCGGGAGAAGATGCTTAGAGTTTAGCCTCTGGAGGAGCATTGAGGAGAGTGGATCTGGGCCGTCAGATCTTGAGCAGATACCCGTCAGCTATCAAATCAGATAGGAGTTGCATGAGTTTTACCATCGAGACTTCAACCATCGGTATATCAGGAGTTACAAGGACAAGAAAGTCGAGACACTTCAAGTCTCGAAATACCGGAGCGATCTGGACCGTCCGTTATTGGAGACACGTGGCGGAGATTGAGGCATTGGGAGTCGGGACATCGACATTCCCATGGACAAGAGATCAGGGAAGTCCACTTTGAAAACCTCGGTATAATCTAAGCCGTCCGTTGGGGAGACAGCTGTCAGAAATCTGAAGAGAGTAGGTATATTGGCTATTGGGAAGTCGGAGTTCCTGAGGTCGAGAAAGTTGGGACATCACAAGTCTCAAAATCCTGGAGAAATCGGGACCGTCCATCAGAGGAGGACGCGTGGCAGCAATTGAGCGCGATCGGGGAAATCTCCGACAGGAGGTCGTTCATTAGTAAATCGAGATTCGTTGTATCACGAGTCTCGTGGACAGGAAGTCCAAGCATTTCAGAATCGTGAAACACGATACCCCGATAAAGGGAACAACTCTATTGTGGGGGGCCATCTGTCATCACGTTGGCATATTGAGTCCATCGGAGAATCGGGAATCACGGGGACAAGGAGTCCATACATTGTGGAACTCCGAAGTCCAAAACCCCGATGAGAGGTAAGGTTGTGGTCATGGGGACATGGGTCACATGGACCGAGGGTATAGCCCAGAGGCCAGCTAGGCAAAGGCACATCGAGGATCGGAGGATCGCGGATCCCGTGAGAGAAGGGTTTCTGCATTTCAGTATCGTGAACCCCGAAACTCCGATAGGAGGAATCTCGACAGAAGTATATGGCTGCGGTCATACGAGAGGTGGTCGCGTGGACCAGGGCTTAGCCAGGGGGGCTAACGCGTGAAGAGTGCGTCAGGATTCGAGGAATTGCGAATCTTGAGAACGATTGTATTTGGACTTTGGAAAGTATGAAACCTCGATGAGGAGGTATGGTTGCGGTCATATAGAGGGAGGTCGTATGGACCCAAAGACTAGCCCAGAGGACTAGCAAAAGTTGGGGCGCATTGGGATTTGAGGGATCATGGATCCAAAGGTCAATTGCATTTTGGCATTAAAAAGCCCGAAACCCCGATGAAAAGGATATATGACTGCGGTCATATAAGAGGCTAGTCATATGGACTAGAGGGCATATCCAAGAGGGCTAAGGTAGGGCAGAGAGCTCATCGGTGATCGGGGAATCGAGAGTACAAAAACTCTTGACAGGGAAAAGGATGAAACCCCGAAAACCCCGAAATTAAAATCGCGAAAAGTCACAGGTGCGTGTAGAGGCCGTGACAGGGTGAAGAAAGGACCTGTGGACCAGGTTTTTCACAGGGATTCCATTGGGAGTCCAAAGAGCGGCTTCGGCTTAGCAGAAGGGGATTTTTAATCGATCCTGTGAGAAGGCGAGGAGTTGTCGTAAGAATCTCACCGCCTGTGTCACCCCATGAAGATGATGATGGAATTGAGTAGGCTGAAGAAGATGGACAGATGGTTCCACATGCACATACGCCTACAACAAGAAGTCCAATAAGGAAAACACCAGATTTATGCCCATCTCAATTTAGAACGCCCAGAACTCATGAGCATGCTGAGCCGTCTGGACATGGTGGATTTCAGTCAGATTCACAGGTAAGTAGTGAATCAAATCCCACCTTAACTTCATTAAGAAATAGATTTAAAGGACAGAAGACTAGAATCTTAAGAGAATTGTATGATCAGAATGAAGAAATAGACCAGATTTAACAATTTTCATTAATGGCATGTGATCATGTAAGTCTTGATGAAGCTGCTACAGAAGATGTCTGGATAAAAGAAATGGATGAGGAAATTCATTCCATTGAAAGAAATAACACTTGGGATGTTGTAGATTTACCTGAAGGTAAGAACAATATTGGTGTTAAGTGGGTTTATAAGATTAAGTTGAATGCAGATGGTGAAGTTGAAAAGTAAAAGGAAAGACCTGTAGCTGAGGGGTTTAGTTAGCAACCCGATATTGATTACAATGAAACCTTTGCTCCTGTAGCAAGGATTGACACAGTAAGGATGGTCTTAGCTGTTGCAGCTCAAAATAAATGGGTCATGCATCAAATGGATGTTAAGTCTACATTCTTGAATGGATGTTTGGAAGAAGAGGTTTATGTAAAACAACCTCCGGGTTATGAGATTGATAAGCACGGAGATAAAGTTTATAAGTTAAGGAAATTTTTATATGGATTAAATAAGGCATCTAGAGTTTGGTATAGCAGGATTGATGAGTACCTGTTTAGTGTTGGATTCAAAAAAAATCCATGTGAACCGACCCTCTATACAAAGATAAACCAGGAAGGTAAAATTTTGATTGTATGTCTGTATGTTGATGACTTGATTTTTACTAGAGATTTATCTGTAGATGACATAAAAAATGCCATGAAAACAGAGTTTGAGATGACTGATTTAGGATTGATGAAGTATTTTCTTGGAATTGAAGTGGATCAATTTGATGGTGGCATTTTCATTTGTCAAACTAACTATGCAAATGAAGTATTGAAAAGGTTTAGAATCTTGAATTGTAAACCAGCTGCAACACCTATGACAACTGGTATTAAACTAAACAAGTATGATGAGGGATCATATGTTGATCCAACTCTATATAAGAGGCTGGTGGGAAGCCTTATGTACTTAACAACAGCCAGACCTGATATCATGTTTGTTGTAAGTTTGATTTCAAGATTCATGGAGACTCCAAAGAGTAATCATTGGCAAGTAGGAAAGAGGATCGGAATAACTAACTTTGGTATCCGATACACATCAAGTTTAAACTTTGAGCTGATCGGATATACTGATAGTGATTTTGCAAGTTCCATTGATGACAGAAAAAACACATTTGGGTATGTATTCAGTCTTGGATCTGGAGCAGTAGCATGGGCATCAAAGAAAGAACACATAGTGACTTTATCTTCTAATGAGGCAGAGTATGTTGCAAAAACAACAGTTGCATGTCAAGTTGTATGGATGAGAAGAATCTTAAATGAATTATTGTATGAGCAGAATTGTGCAACTCAAATTATCTGTGATAATAAATCTGCCATTGCATTGTCAAAGAATCACGTCTTTTGCAAACAAAGTAAGCACATTGATACGAAAAGAGATTTTTGTTCAGTTGTGTAGATTTGAAGAACAATTTGCAGACATATTTACGAAGTCTTTGGGAAATGAATTGTGTAAAATCCATAGAAGAAATATTGGGGTCTGCAAGCTGTAATGCATTTTTTACAACAATTTTGTTTTACATTATTTTCAGATTTTTTTGCTCTGAAATGATTAAAAGAGAATATATCAGGATGTAATTATTTCACCGCCTCTGTTCAAACTGTAAATGAGTAGCTTGACCTTTCAAGACTCAAGACACCATCAATGGATTTGTTAGCGGTGGCCGCCTTTACCTTTGCAGGCCACAAGACACCATCACCGCCTTGATTAATCTTTTTATAAGATTTAAGAGGCATTTTTGTTTGTATATATAAGATTAAATATAGTAATTATTTGATTTTACCAATTGCTAACTGGTCTCATATTTATTTATTTGGAGTTTACTTATTGAACGGTGTTTATTTAGTGCACTGATTTTATTTACTACCCGGAGTTTACTTACTGCGCTGAATTTATTTACTGCACGGAGTTTATTTAGTGCGCAGAGTTTATTTGTTGGTTTTAGTCGGGTGTTTGCATGAGCCTAAACTTGAACTCCAATCTGCCCTCCGTTTTTTACAGTTGTCATGTATATTTATTTTTGGAAAAACTAAATTCATTGTAAACTTGATCGCAAAACCTGTGTTGAGATTTGTCTCAGTCATTGAATAACTGTCTATATTTGGAAAATGGAACCTTGTCTAGGGGTTATAAATCTTAAGTGCAATTCCAAAATTTTGAATTTGTGTGGTCTTATAGAAAATTTGGTAAATCCTGTAAGTGAAGTTGATAAGGTTGAAGCATAAATATAACGCATTGGGAAGAAAAATAAGAGATCGCTGTCAAGATTATTTGCAACTCGAAAATTGATTTCCAACTGTTCTTTGAAAAAAAAAATTATATGCATCTCCGAATTAAATCTCGTATGGTCACTGTGTAATTGTTAAAATTGTGGAAACGATAACCCAAAATATCGTTTTTAAAATCAATTTGGAATTCAAAACTTCAATGCGTTATAATTCCTATTGGATTGGATTGCATTTGGGACTAAGATCTTAGTGTCGTTGTCAAATTATTTGGAAGATCCCGTTGAATTTATTAGTCAGTGCAAAATTGAATTTGTAACTGTATAATCCCGACTGTAGGGTCGCTGCAATTATTGGCATTAAAGTCTTGAAATTAGAATTTCTTATGGGTCGCTACGTCTTAGTGGACTTTTAGGATCGTAGCAAATCATTTAAGAAAATATGGAAATTTAAAAATTGTTCGTTCTATGGAACAGAGATATATTCACGCATGTGTAACTTCTCTCAGACTCGAACTTTGGTTGTAATTTTAGTCGCAGTATACTTGGTTTGAGTTTCGTTTGAGTTTCGTTTCGTTTACCCAGTAAATTATCTATCCTTTGCGTTGTTGAATAATTCTAGATTCTTAGAATCTTTGACACTTAATTAATTAGAACTTAAGAGTCAGTGTGTATAGACGTACTAATAAGATATCCATTTCACTATAACTGTCATACTAGTTACATCATGTTCTAACGACCAACTGATGGTTGGACTACCACGGCTTTTACCTGCCTTAAACCTTTTTGGGAATATGAAATATCGTTAATGTGTAGTGAAGACTATTTAGTCTAGGTACAAAAAGGGCACACTCTTAAGTTGCGCAAAGGGCACACTCTTGTTTATTCATGGAAGAAGGATTTTCCTTGTTGTTTGGAAGATTAGAGATAGTATAATGACGACCGGTGATATTATTCACCCTTATGAGAGGGATAATTTTGTATAAACAGTCAGTTTTAGCATCTCTTTTATATCTTGTTATTACTGATAAATTGTGAAGCAAGAAATGCAGAGAGAAAGAATAGAACATAAAACAATATATTAGAATATAAGAAGAAGAGTACAAAACGAGTACATGAAGAAGTTCTGAAGTAGTTATGTGCAAAGAGAAATAGTTGAGCTAAATAGGCTCAAGCAAAACAAGAATAGAAAGTACAGTTGTCCAGGAAAACTGGCAGTGTACAGTCAGCCTGTTGAGGTTACATTATATTTAACACTTTCTCTTAAACTCGATAGTTACAAACATCAGCACTGATTATGCCTAAGTGTTGTCTTTGAAAATCAAAAAACGATTTTCCCAGTGGCTTTGTAAAAATATCAGCAAGCTGATCTCAAGAACCACAAAATTGTAGTACAATATTACCATTATTGACGCTGATCTCAAGAACCACAAAATTGTAGTACAATATTACCATTATTGACTAGCTCGCGTATGAAATGAAAAGGAGTGTCAAGGTGTTTGCTTTTCTTGTGAAACACATGATTTTTGGATAGAGAAATTGCTGAAGCATTGTCACAAAAAATAGGAGTTGGATCATTTTTTATATGTGACATATCTTTCAATATTCTTCTCAGCCACACAGCTTGACATGAAGCTGAGGTAGTAGCGACATACTCTATCTCTGTAGAAGATATTGAAACAATTAGCTTCTTCTTTGATGCCCATGAGATCAAGTTCGTGCCCAGTTGAAAAACATGTCCAGATGTGCTTTTCCTGTCGTCTATGCTACCTGCAAAATCACTGTCTGTGTAACTAGAAAGTTGATTACTATCAGATTTAGTGTACCATAAGAGAAAATTGAGAGTTCGTGCAACATATCTCATAATTCGTTTCACCATTTTCCAATGAGAATCTTTTGGGGATTCCATGAATCTGGAAACAAGGCTGGCTGCATACATAATGTTAGGCCTAGTTGCTGTAAGATACAACAAACTGCCTACTAAAATTTTGTACAGGGTAGAGTCCACTGTAGGGCCTTCATCTTTCTTGCTCAATTTTGTGCCTAGGGGTATAGGGGTTTCTGTTGGATTGCATTCTTCCATGCAGAATCTTTTGATGATGTCTGCTGCATATTTTTTCTGATAGACAAAAATGCCTTTGGTTGATTGATCAACCTCAATCCCTAAAAAATATTTCATTATGCCAAGATCTGTTATCTCAAATTCAGATTGCATGGCATGCTTAAAATTTGTTAACTCAAGATTTCCCGTATAGATCATGTCATCAACATATAAACATACAATCAAAATTTTACCATGCTGATCTATTTTGGTGTAAAGAGTTGGCTCATTTTGACTTCTGCTGAAACCACTTTTGATTAGGTAAGTGTGAATTCTTCTATACCAAGCTCTTGGAGCTTGCTTTAAGCCATACAAGGCTTTCTTCAACCGATATAATTTTGTTGGCTGCTCTTGGACTTCAAATCCAGGTGGCTGATCAACATAAACTTCTTCTTCTATGAAACCATTCAGTAATTCTGACTTGACATCCATCTGGTATACTTGCCATTTGTGTTGGGTTGCTATGGCCAATAGAGTCCTTATAGTGTCTAATCTTGCTACTGGAGAAAATGTTTCACCATAATCAGTACTAGGTTGTTGTGAGAATCATTTGGCAACAAGTCTTGCCTTGTGTTTTTCGATCTCCCCTTTTTCATTGAGTTTAGTTTTGTAAACCCACTTGACACTAATACTCTTCTTGTGACATGGAAAATCAACAAGATCCCATGTCTTGTTCTTCTCAGTGGATTCAATTTCTTGGTTCATGGCTTGAACCCAATGTGGCTCCTTAGTTCTTTCCTTAAAACATGTAGGTTGACATGACATTAAATCAAAAAGGCTCTGTTGTTCAAAGTCATCCAACTGCTGATGGATTTCTCTCAAACTTCGAGTTCTCTGATTTTGTGGTTCAGAGAATGATTCTGTGTTGGAAGTTGAGTTATCCTGAGAATTTTCAGGTTGTCTTTGTACTTTCAATCTTTGAAGAATAGTTTGAGGTACTTCTTGTCCTGAATTTTCTGCGTTTTCAAAACTTGGCAGCAATGGATTTTGACTATCCATTCGCTGATTTTCTGAATCATTCAGAATTGATTTTCAAGAAATTTTACATCGCTGCTGAGAATTAGTTTCTTGGAGATTGGATTGTAAAGCCTGTAAGCTTTAGATGTTTCACTATATCTAGTGAAAATACATTTCTCACTTTTGTCATCAAGTTTCTTCCTTAATTCGGAAGGTATGTGAACGTATGTTATGCATTTGAATGTCCTTAGATGTGCAACATTGAAATTTGTCCAACTCCATGCTACTTGAGGGACTTTCGTCTTTAGACTTGTGGTTGGAGATCTATTCAGGAGATAAACTGAGCATGCTACTGTTTCAGCCAAAAAAATATTTGACAAACTTTTCTCTTTAAGAAGTGTTCTTGCCATATTCATTATTGTGTGATTTTTTCTTTCAGCCACTCCATTCTATTATGGACTATACCTTGTTGTTGTTTGCATGATAATGCCTTGTGATTTGCAAAAATTTGCAAATTATCTGGAGTCGTATTCTCCTCCTCCATCTAACCTGAGTGCTTTGATATATTTGCCACTCTTTTTTTCAGCTTGTGCTTTGAATTCTTTGAATTTTTCAAAAGTTTCAGACTTGTGTCTGAGAAAATAGATCCATATTTTTCTGCTAAAATAATCAATAAACGTTAGAAAATAAAGGATACCACCTATGGACTTTGTTTTCATTGGTCCACATAGGTCAGTGTGAACAAGTTCAAGATGTTGTTTGGCTTGATTGGAAGACTGTGGAAAACTGGTCCTCTTATGTTTTCCAAGTATGCAAGACTCACATGGGGGAATTTGCTCTTTAAAGATAGGAAGACCTTTGACCATGGAGTTTTTCTGAAGAAGAATTAGACTCTGAAATGGTAGATGTCCAAATATTGTATGCCAAACCACAGTTTTATTTACGGTGGATGCACTTTGTGCATATGGTTGAACCAGATTTGCAGTTCTGAGTGTAAGGGGAAACATCTTATTCTGATTCATGTGGATTTCAGAAATCATTTTTTTGCTTGGGATTTTGTCATATATCTTGCAAGATGCTCCCTCAAAAGAACCGTATAGCCATGTTCAATGAGCTGTCCTACACTTAGAAAATTATGTTTCATATCTGGAACATGATAGACATTGTTTATGTCTTTCTTTACATTATGTTTGGTAAGAATAGGAACAGTTCCTTTTCCTTGAACTTTGACTAAATAATCATTTCCAAGTGTAATATCAGATGAGAGTGAAGAATCAATGCATGCAAGTAAATCTTTGTTACCCGTCATGTGATTTCTGCATCCACTGTCCAACAACCAGAGATCTTTAGGTTGTTGTTTAGTCTTGTGGCACGAAAGAAACATACCTCCTGAGTTTTCTCCCATGTGATTTGACACATGTGCTCTGCCTGAGCGTTGATCTGCTTTCTTCTTCCTGCATTCAAATTCATAGTGCCCATACTTTTTGCAGTAATAGCATTATATGCTTGATTTCTCATTTGATCTTCTCCCTCTGCCTCTTTGAGGTTGAAAACTCTGATTCTGATTTTGCTGTCTGTGTGCTTGGAAGTGTTGATTTGGTTGTTGTTGTCTGTGTCCTCCAATGGAATGAGGATTTCTATGACTACACCCTCTTCCTTTGTAATCTCTACCTCACCCTCTGCCTCTGCCTCACCCTCTGCCTCGCCCTCTGCTAAAGGAGAATTGCATTTTGAAAGAATTGGCGATTGACTCATCTGTGAGATGTAGTCTGGTCTCATGTGTCACCAGAGAACCAATTAGTTCATCTGTTGAAAAACATGACAGATCCTTGGATTCAAGGATTGTTGTTACAACCATTTCAAATTTCTTTGGTAAACTTATGAGGATATTCTCAACAATTCGTTTATCAGTGATGGTTTCACCAGTCAGTCTGATCTGGTTCACGATGCCCATGACTCTAGTCATGAACTAATCCACATTTTTGGACTTTATCATCCTTAGAGTCTCAAATTGCATTCTCAAGGTCTGCAGTTTAACTATTTTGACCCTGTCATTTCCTTGGTAGGAATATTTAAGGATGTCCCAAGCCTGTTTTGAAGTACCAGTGCCTGTGATTTTTGAGAAAATCGAGTCATCCACAGAATTTTCAATCCAAAATTTATCTTTATTTTCTCTGTTTCTCTACGTTGCCTGAGTAATTTTCTGTTGACTGGTCATGGTAGACAGGTCTATTGGGTCTGGTTCCACATATCCATTATCTAATGGATCCCAACACTCTTGTGCTTGCAAGAAGTATCGCATCCGAAGAGACCAGAACTCATAGTTCTTTCCAAGAAGAATCGGACCATGAGTTTGTCCTAAATTGCTAGACGTCACCATCTTTTAAAGAATTCAGCAAAACGGAAAAAAAAAAATCTTACTTACCTGTCTCCTGCGTGTAATTTGGAGTGGTTTCGGAACTCTGCAATTCGAGATTTTGCGAGTTTCGACTTCACGATTTTTGAATTCACGTTTCTATCTTCGGGACTTCGTTATATGAGTCCTTCGATCTCTTGTCACTCCAACCTTCGATCGCTAAAACGTCGAAGAGGGCTTAATGGCCTTAGATTGGCCCTTTGTCTCCGAACAATATGACCACATGCCTAAAGGTTAAAGCACTGCTAGCTTTTCGTGAATCGGAGAATAGTGATGCCTTTGATAGTTCTATGTCCCTCAAATTGCCAAAATCCAAAGTATCCTAGTGCTTATTCAAATTCCTTTTCGGGATTTCGCTTTTCAGGTCTTCAGCGGTTTTGCTGCGACGATATTTGGTCCTTCGGACTCCCAGTATGCGAAATGCCGAAATTTTGCCTTTGGACAATTTCAACGATCCAGCTCTTCCTCTCATCTGAGAGTCCAGATCCTTTCGGGATTTCGAGATTCTGGGTTTCGCAACTTCGCGAACCCTGTTAGCGAGCTCTTCTGACTCCTCGATTCCCCAATCTTTGATTTACCAAAATGCCGAATTGGCTTCAAGGATCAACGATCCTCGTTGATTTGAGATCAACGACTCAGATAATTTCAGACATTTGCATATCGGTATTTCGCGACTCTTGAGTTCGCGATTTCGGGTTTCGAGACTTCCTGTTTCCCAATGTCGAGAACCTCTGGCTTCTCGATTGCCCGATCTCTGAAATGCCAATGGCCCTTTCCTTTCGGAACTTTCCCCAAAGGCCTATATTGTTGCCACGCGTTCCCTTAAGATAGACGGTCCTCGTCGTTTCACGATTTTGCGACTTGCGACCCCAAATCCTCTGTCAAGTTGAAACCTCGGTAGCTAAGATGTTGACGGTTTCCTCGATCTCTTCCACATGTCCAAACGAATGGACGGCTATGATCTTTTAGGATTTTGGGACTTTCGCCGTGGAGTTTAGTGACCTTTCGTCAATAAGACCTCTGATATCCTGAACTCCAAAGTGTCGAAATGATGGCACTTGGATCTGCTACCACCTATCCTCTGATATGGATGGCTCACAATCCTCTCAGGATTTCACGATATGTGATGTCAGGATTTCGCGTATCGGGGTTTTGGAGAGTAGTCTCCTTCGCTCATCCAACTCCCAATCCCTGAATTTGTGATTGGATCAGATCGACGGATCACGATCTATCTCGATCCAATGGTCCAAAATAACTTGTGATTTCGTAATTTGTGAATTCTCATAGTTGTCTTCTGATCTTTACACCTTGCGAGTCAACAAAATGTCGAGATCTCGCCACATGTCTCTTGATGGATGATACAGATGATTTCAGGATTTTGCGACTTCACAAGTCGAAATTTCTCCTGTGTGCTCCAGAGGACTAAACCTTGTGCACGTTCTCGCGGATCCAACGATTGTCAGTCCTCTGCGCAAGATCTAACAACTGAAATTATTTCACCTTTTCCGTGCTCTCCTCGTCCCTTCTGAACTGGATTTCCACCTCAGGTATTTTCGAAGGACAGATCTTACTGTTGTGCCTACTATTCTTTGCTCCTCTGACATGATCTTTGCTATGTTTGAAGGAATTTTCTCCTGCGGAAGAAAAATTTGTGATTCCTTCAAAGATTTGAAAGAATTTAACGAGTTCTTTGAAGCTTAGCATTGTCTGTTGCAATCTTTGAAGGATTTGAGAGAATTCCCATAAATCTTTAAACGATTATTCCTTCTGCAGGAATCTTTAACGAATTTGAATGAATTCTCTAAGTTCTTCAAATGTTTCTGCGTCCCGTAGCTCTTCTTCATGAATCTTTTTCGAATTTGAAAATTTTGCAAGAATATTTACTGTTTCTCCATCTGCAGTCTTCGCTTCCTCAAGATTTTGAGCATATAGCACTCTTATTCCTCGTGTCATCTTCCTTCGAGGATCTTTTGTGAGTATGAACGGATAGCTCTCCAATCTTTGTGAAAAACACTATGTCGTGTGCTCTCAGGATCCGTGTAAGCTCTGTGCTATTTGAGGATCGTGTTGCTCTCCAGCCTATGTGAAGAGGCTTAGTGATGAAGCTCTGATACCATGATAAATTGTGAAGAAAGAAATGCAGAGAGAAAGAATAGAACATAAAACAGTATATTAGAATATAAGAAGAAGAGTACAAAATGAGTACATGAAGAAGTTCTGAAGTAGTTCTATGCAAAGGGAAATAGATGAGATAAATAGGCTCAAGAAAAACAAGAATAGAAAGTATATCTGGCCAGGACAGCTAGCAGTGTACAGTCATCCTGTTGAGGTTACATTATATTTAACAATTCCTCGATTTATTTGATTAAGTAGTATGCTTACAATTTATTGATTATGTATTGGATTCGAAGGACTATGAATTAATGGTAAAAAAACTACTGAGTGAGTAACTATATAATGGTTATAATGAGATTTGGTATATTATGTGTGTTGGCGCATAACCTCTTGGTAAACAAGATTATAAATAAAATTTATAAACGATAAGGGTGATACTCATTAGGGAGAATGTTCAAGGAAGTGAAAGCAATAATTGTAACTTGGAATATCTAACAGTAATTGTAACTTAGAATATATTTTAATACAGTAAAAGAGATAGGTTATGTTGTCACTATTGAAGAATTTAGTTTTATAACACTAAGGAGACAATGTAGAGTGGAATTTATATGGGTTGTAAGATGTATTGGTACCTTAGAACTAAATCAATGTTTATGATAATTTGACTTCCTCAATAAGTGTTAAATGATAAAGACACTTTGATATAAGATATCTATACATGTGATATAAGATAAAAGGTTAATTGTTCAAATCCAAGATATAAATGGAAGTGTTAGAGGTATTAATTTAATGTATATTGTGAGTCTAATTTGAAGTGGAATCGATTATTCTGATGAGGTTAATAATATAATGATGTGTTAAATTTAGTACCTATTTCTTGATGACTTAAAAGAATGTGTGAATTACTTCCGTACTAAGTAAAATTCTTTTTACCCTTCATAAAAAAAATTTATAGTAAGTTCTTCCATCAATACACAAAAGTGTTTCTTAAATGTTTGTTAAGCATAGTAAATTATTCTTCTGTTCTTAGAAGAAGTGACGGTAAGTATTATTTTTTATCTATTCTTGAATTTTGAAATAGGATGGTGTTAAAGGAATTAGATAACTCAGTTTTCTTCAGAAAAGTCGCGAGTATTGAGACCTTAAATGGTCAAAATAAATCGGATGAATCTTGGACTTCAGCATTGATTATGTGTCTTGGAGGTCCTAACCTTGTAGATTTGGTTGGGAGGGTAGACATTTTGTTTTCTTTATGTGATATGGTTGATCTATTAATAATAGTGATGTTGTATTATGATTCTTGTTGTTTAGTGATGTGATGAGATTAGAATATGTAAATATTGAATATTAAAGTATTGCCACTTGTTCTAACTGTTGTTTAAAAAAAACAAAATCACTACTGTACTCACTTATAATTATGTCTTAATGGAGGGGATGTTACATATGGTATCAATGTCGATTCAACCCTACAACATTGGACCATTACACCTTCCACTGTGTTAAGGTAAATGATTAATGATGTATCAGAAATTAATTTTGTAATTGTTCATGCAGATAAACATGGTTAGAGGATGCAGGGAAAGTAGACAAAGTTGTGCAGGAAGAAAAGGTGTCAAAAATTAGATATTATCCACGCCAAAGGGGTATAACCCCAATGGAGAATAACAAAATACTGAGCATGACCAAATTTTTGTGGGAGATGTCGTAAGTTTGATGAGATCCTTCCAGATGATGTCAAAGGAGTTGATCAACCGCCTAAATTGAGATGAGGGTAGAGCATCTGTGCCCAATGAGGGTTCAAAGTGCGCTCCACATGGTAGTATTATCATACATATTGAAATCAAGAAGGTGAAGTTTCTCGAGTTCTGGGGTGCCACGAATGGCTTAGCAGTTGAGGCATGGTTGGATAACATCAGGATATTCTTCGCACTTTGTGATTACAACTCCAACATGAAGTAATGCATGGTGTTCTTCTAGTTGAAAGGGAGTGATCTAGTTTGGTGGAGGACACTCCTAGCTCAACTAAACATTATTGTTGAAGACGTCTCATGGGAATTGTTTAAGGAATGATTCCAGGAGAGGTACTTGTTGAACGAATTCATTGAGCGTCAAGTTAATGAGTTCAATGCCTTACGACAGGGGATTCGTAAGGTGCTAGAGTATGAATCTAGGTTCATGGACCTAATTTGGTATGCTCCACATCTGAAAATATTAAAGTTAAAGGTCAAAAAGATTGTGTTCATCCTTAAATTCAAAGTTAGTGAAATGGTGAGGATCCTAATGCCTTAGACATTGTACGATGAAATTCAGAAGGCCCTCATAGATGAGGAAGAGATGAACAATGGGGGTTAATGAAGGAATCCTTCTAGAACGAATAAATAGATGAAATCAAGAGCACAACAACATCAGACACCATCCAGAGATACTACAAGGCATAAATATACTCTTATAGCATCTATGTTCTCGACATCGCGATGATAGACTCCTCAAAAAAGGACTCCTTATAGAGGAACACAACACGAACAACAACACCATCCACAACAACAAAAACATTTGAGGTCAGTTGATGATAAGAGACTAGTGTCATGGATTGTAAGGCAAATAGGTTCTACTTCAGGGACCAGGAGCACTGGACCGAAGATTGGATGTTGGACATGTAGAGAGCCAGATTACCAATGATATTTTTCTATTGATAATGAGAGAGTGATGATATCATTGGGACCCACTACAATTGGAGATTTGGGAAAGGTACACAACATACATGTAGAAGTGAACAACCGCTAGGCCGAGCAAAAGTCCACTATGCTCTAGATGTCAGGTATGATCACTAATCAAAATTTTAGTATCTTGATGGATCCAAGTGATACATAGAGATTTATTTCTAGTGATACTTAACTTTAAAACATAATAGTGAAGTTTGACTAATGATTTGGGACAGAGCAGAGTGATTATAGGGAGAAACTAGGGAGTATACTTGAGGCTTATTTCTTCCCTACAACTACAAAAGAGTATTTGAAATGGATTCAATCTATTTAAAATCTTAGTGACAAATGAAAAGGGCGAGGCAAAAGGATTAGAAAACCTTCTTGTAGTACAAGAGTTTGTCGATGTATTTCTTGAAGAATTACCAGGTTTACCACATGAGAGAGAGTTGGAGTTTACAATAGACTTGAAACTTGGAACTAAACCAATAGCAAGAATTCCATATTGGATATCAATGCCTGAATTACAAGACTTGAAAATGCAATTGAAAGAATTGTTGGACTTGAGACTTATACGTCCAAGTGTGTCCCTATGGGGTGCACTATTTATTTTTGTGACAAATAAGGATGGATTGTTAAGACTTTGTATTGACTATCATCAATTAAACAAAGAGACGCTCAAGAACCATTGTTCGTTGCCAAGGATAAAAAATTTATTTGATAAAGTGAAAGGAGAAACAATGTTTTCAAAGATTAATTTAAGATCGAGATATCACTAGTTATGGATTAAGGAGGAAGATATACCTAAGACCATATTTAAGATGAGATTTAGACACTATGAGTTTACAATTTTACCGTTTGGACTCATGAATGCCCCAGGGGTATACATGAGTTTGATGAATGGGTTGTTCCAAAAATACTTGGACAAGTTTTTCCAAGTATTTATTGATGACATAATGATTTATTCTTGGATGAAAGAAGACCATGATGAACACTTTTGATTCGTCCTACGATGTCTAAGAGAAAAAAAATTGTACAAGAAGCTATCAAAATGTTTTTTTTACCAATCAAAGATTCATTACTTCGGACATATCATATCAGGTGAAGGTATTGGTGTGGATCCAATGAAAGTAGAGGCCATTATGGAATGGAAAACACCGACCAATGTACAGTAAGTACATAGATTTATGAGTTTAGAATGATATTACCGATGTCTCGTTGAATGTTTTCTGAAGATATCAAATCCAATCACGAAATTGCAGAAGAAAAAAAAGTAGTTCGTATGGACTGAGAAATGCGTGGAAGAATTTTAAAATCTCAAAGAGTTTTTAACAATAACACCAATACTAAAGGTCCCCTACATGGACAAATAATTATTGGTATGCATAGATGCATCCAAGGAAGGTTTAGGCGAATTTTTGATGCAAGATGGTGGAGTGATAACTTACATTTCAAGGAAATTAAGAAGGCATGAGGAAAACTATGCACTACATGACTTGGAGTTATTAACATTGTATATGCCTTGAGAGTATGGATACATTATATTATTGGATGTAAATTCTAATTAAATATAGATCATTATGGATTGCAACATATGTTTACTGAGAGTGACTTGAATGTCCGACAAAGGCGTTGGTCAAAATTACTTAGCGAATATGAATTTGAGATTTCTTACATTAAATGAAGGGTGAACAGAGTGATAGATGCATTGAGTTAGAGACCACATATATTCTTGACAATACCTATTAAGATGAATCCTTGAGAAACAATTTTGTAACATCCTTCTATTGTGTGAACTTGATGTGACTTATCCTTGAGGACACTTGCATGCAAGTGATCTGGTTCATTATATGACTGACTGCTTTGCTTACAGATTTTGATGATGAGACTTTGGATTATTATGTTATATTATGATTATGTATAGACATATGTTATTGATTGGTTTCTCTTGAGTGTGAAGGAATCTTGACTGATCAAGGGTGTTGATGGCATCGATGGACCTACTTGGACTCCGGATCGAGTCATGGACTGGATTGTATGGTTTGATTATTTTTGTTATTTCATATGTGACATATGATGGGGTGTATTATGATGTTTTTTATGAATCGTTGACATGTTTCATCGATGGATACAGGATGACAATTTCTTGCTAATCAGAATCACATTTGGAATAAAGGGGTCATGCATCACAATGAGAGATATTGAGGGGGATGTGTGGTAGCATCCCTGCCACAACCTACTAGCACTCCCATCCTGGATCGAATTGTAGGTTGACAATTACCTAGTTCGAGAGATACATGATGTCATGAGGGTACACTGAGACAGTCGTTGATGAAGATTATAAGGGACACGCAATAAGGTAGGGTCCTTATCCATTAGAGTCCCTTAGTCTCCCACAAGTTCACCTAATGGAGTATTGAATCAAAGGGCTTGACATCTACCAAAATTAGTCAAAAGGTGAGTGGCAACCTTGGAGTAGGTAGTGCGTCTTGAAGGGCACGTCGCATAAATGAAACTTGAATGAAGGTGAGTGACACCCTTAGAGAACGTAGCCCGTATTGAATGTCATGTCACGATGTTTAAACACAAGAGAGACAATGGACCTAGGGGCCTAGAAAAAATATCTTACCTTGAGATGGTTAGCCTTAAATTAATTATGTACGAGTAAAGTTTATTATTTTTAATTTCTCCCTTAGAAATTTCTTAAGCCTAGTAAAATTAAAGCCTAGGTCTAAATGGGATATGAGGATTAAAAACAAATTAATTAAACAATTGATAAATGGGAGATGAAGAAATGAAAAGGGGGGAAATTATATTTACAATTTAAATGAGGATTAAATTATCAAAAAAATTTAATTGATAGCTATGTGCAAAACTTGCTAAATTCGAACTTAGACAAGAAGGAAATTTAAATGCAAAAGGAATGTGGAACATAGAAAGGAATATAATCTAGAGAAATTTCCTAAAATGAACTCAACTAAGCTTTAAGAAAGGTGTCATTCATTAAGGGAAACTCAGGGAATAAAGTGACATCAAGGAGCATTTTTAGGAATGCGTTTAGGTGGGTGAGGGAAATTGACAATTTAATTAAATTAATTAAATAAATTTCTAGTGAAACTAAAGGATTAGGTTAAAAGTGTATGAGGGAGAATATTTCATAATTAATTTTTAATAAAAATAATTTAACGTGAAAATGTAAAGGTCACTAAGGGGAACTCTATAAAAGAAAGGGAAGAGAAGAGGAATGGATCACTTTTTCGCAAGCAAGGTTATGCTGCCAGATTTTTCTTGACTAATTTTTCTTGTGGGAGTTTTCATACCCAACTCAGATTGAGAGTGGTAGTTCCACATTGCGAGGTGAGATAGGATCTAGCTCATTCTATAGATTGTGTTCTTGGACCCTTTGTGGCTAGTGGGGCTTAGGGGGGAGAAGAGTATCCCTAGCATTGGATAGGATGTACCGGTGAGGTCTCAGTGATTAACAAGAAAGGAGATTGATGGAGTGCAAGAGTGGGAAAAAAATATTTGGATTCTTCTCCCATTGGTTACGATACACATGTATAAAACTTTCTATTGTAAATTGTTTAATGTTTTTGTATGTAGAAATTATATCTTTATGAATGGTAATGGTTTTCTGGATTTTCGTATGTGAATTTATGGGTTCCCCTCCCTTTTCATTTTTCTTCCTATACCTTTCCCAACTATAGATGGCGTTTGCATCCAAACTTTTCCTTTGGGTTTCCACATTTGTGAGAATGATTTCCTTTTTTCTTAGTTCTGCGTTTTTGTCAACCATAAACCCTCTGTGTTAATGCCTTGCTCACATATGTTTTTGGGGCCTTATGCTTCCCAAGCATGTAAAGAATATGGGATTAGTCAATTGGTTAAGTATTTTAAGGATTGAAACTTTGTAATGGCGGTATTTCCCCTGTTGTCTTTAAAATACAACCCATAATTTCTTGAGTGTTTCTCTTCTATTATGTTAAATTTCTGAATTTTATTTTTGAAGTAATTAATTTGTGGAATGACTTCGGGCTGCATCTTTATCTTGACCTTCCTGAGAACCTCAACATTATTTTAATGTCCCTTCCTCTAGGATTAACCATTCCCAAACCTATTCATTGCCTGTAATTGTAAATTCATTTTTCATAAATTTTGCGTTTCCAAGTACGGATCGAGGGCCAGATCAGGTGTCGGACCGAGGACCAGATGGAGTGTTGGAATAGAAGGTACCTAGTTTAATAACCAAGTTGTGGTGTGAAACTATGTTTTTGATTCTTTACTCTTAGCGCCTTGTGTAGAGTTGGGTTGGGAAAATCTTGTGATCCTTAGCCCTTGTGAGCCCCTTTTTTCCTTTGAGTTTTTAAAAAGTTGATTTATGTTTCTGATCCCTATGATTTGTACAGTTCTGAAGATATTATTTTTCTTAAAGAACCCCATATTTGTTTCTTACCCTTGTTGATAAATTGGTTTTATTATCGTTCTGTTGTTGGGAAGTTTTGTGTTAATTTATAATCTATAATAGATTCATGGTGCAATCTTGAACTCACAGCTGGGTACAATTCAATTTCACACTCAACTTGTTTTCCCCCTGGTGTTTTATTTTTGGATTTCTCTCTGTGTTGGGCACTTAAAATTAAATTTTTCCTAGCTTCCTTCATCAGAATTTAATGAGAATCTTGAATAACTATGCATTTACTAGGGTTAGAGATCTACGTATTTACACAAGTTTTGGGGTTCATAAACTTTCCCAACACAAAATGAATCTACTGTGCATGCATTTATTCCAAGTTGGAGAGTTTCAATTTCAGTGTTAAAAAAAAAATTAATCTTCTATGTGTGCATTCAATTATGAGTTGAAGTTTCCACTTATGTGTATTAAAATATATTGTATCCTTGCTGGGATCTATTTGGGTCACTACATAAATTGTTGAAGGGCCTAAATTAAGTTCATGACAAAGTTTTCATTTATGGAACTCATATTTGTTGGATTTCTTTAGGCGTATTATAATTTTATTTTAGTACCAGTAGAGTCTTACGATGAGATATCCACTTGATTGATTAAATTTTAATACCTTGTTGATAATTTACTGGAAAACGAAATTGGGGATTTATGTTGCCAAACCTATAGAAGATTCTGGAATTTTATTTAGTCTTGTTGTCATAGTATTCAACTCTATAGTTGTGGTTTTATCCTTGATTTGGTTTAGAAAACAATTTCAAAATTTAATTGAGCGATTCTGTTACATTTACTTTTAATTTTCTCAATTTTAATTTTAAAGTCTTTTTTTTTAATTCGAGAATGAGGTTAGGGATATAAACATATCTTCACCTTCTAATCCTCCTTGCAATCATTTCCTAGTCCCTTCCTGAAGGCTTAATCACTCAAAAATCAATTTGATGCGTGCAATTTTTCAATTCGAATTTCCTAGAAATTTAGTTCCGTTTGGAGGGTCGGATGGAGGACCGGATGAAAAGATTTAGATGGAGGATCGGCTAAAGTTCCATATTGAGGACTAGAATAAGATTCAAACTAAAAACTAAATCATTTTTTCATAGGTTCAGGGGTTGGAATAAATTTCATAACTCTTCCTTGGATTCTTAAATCATAATGTAACTTAACATCTAATTATCTATTAATTGTTACAACATATTGGAAGTTTTAATTCCTTTAATGAATTTTAGAAAGATAAATGAACTCTTATTTATGGAAGAATAAGTTAAGGTATTCCTTGAATTTCTTTAATGGATATGTAATCTGTCGAATTCTTATTTATTACTTATGTTGATTTTTTTAGTTTTATAATTGGGTACATGATGAAGGGTAGCATGTTAAATCATTGTATTGTTTAAGCATGGATGATCTCCTTTTATGCTTAGTTAGATATGTAATGTAATATGATGGGTGATGATTGATATTCTTATCAATCCCTTAGACATGAGTTTAGATTTGACTCGTTTATTGTAATTACACTATGATTCTAAAATTTTATATAGAATTGCCTTGTACAAATTTCGCTTAATCATTACCTGAAGGATGGATTAAGTCGATCAGATTAGACCCAGAACTACGATTAATTATCTTTATGTAACCAATGATTTCCCCGATGAGACACATTGAGAGATTTATGGTTTATGATGTGATGTGTCATTATTAAAGGAATGCATGTGTTATGGGTTGTTGGTTATTTCTTAATGCGTCAATATATGTATCATTATTCACTGCAATGTGTTTCTTGCCTATGTCGTGCAGTTTGTTAATGTGCTAATATTGTTCATTAATATGTCATATGATGTGCCAATGTTGTAATTGTTAATTGTAATGTATATTTCCTAATGAAAAAATAAAAATAAAAAAAATTGGGTCATTACATATGGTATCAGAGTGGGTACAACCCTGCGACTGTAGATAACCACCCCTTCCACTGAATTATGTTGGTTGTGGAGCCTGATTATCTTTATGATTTAGAGGTCTTTTTCTTTCAACCGTGTTTATACCCCATGAAGTATTTACACCCCAGAAGTATGTACACTCTTCCACGAAGGGGAGTGCAGAGGGGGGGCCCTCTACGAGGTCCGAGGGGGGCTATCCCCTCGACTGGGGGGTCTAGGGGCAAGCGGGCCCCCAGCAGGGGTTCGGGGGAGAAACCCCTAAAGGAAAAATTGTCTTGTAAATGTATATTGTAATTTAATTGTAAATATGGACCATTCATTATAAGGTTGCAGATCTAACGATAGAGATTATGTTAGGGTTTTTCTCCTTAGAAGGCAACCCTCTTTTATGAGGGAAATGTATTGTGGCTATGATTGATGGTGAATATGGTATTATGAGATAGGAGAATGTGAGAGAAAGAATAGGAAGATACAGTGGGTTTGATGTAGGTTGTATGCCTTCATATGTTGGATAATAATAAAGCAAGGACCTAGCAATTTCTCTGGTGGATGTAGCCCACACTAGGTGAACCATGTAAATCTATGTCTCTATTGTATTGTGTATCCTCTGTGTTTTGTTTCCATATTTGTTTTATTTGTTGCTCCAAGGTCTTGTTTTTCTAACAACTGGTATCAGAGCAAAAGGTAACTCGCAAGAAAAGAGGTTTCCTGGTTCGAGTGGGAGCAATGTCGGAAGATGGAAAGTTTAGGGTCGAGAAATTTAACGGCCAAAACTACCAGTTATGGAAGATGTAGATGGAAGATTATTTATATCAGAAGG